>CATIWQ010552631.1:0-69802 GCA_949673415.1 Euphorbia schlechtendalii | reverse complement strand
GGCGACCAGACCTCTTCCAAGCCCCTTTGATACACGAGTAGAATATTAGACCGTGCATGTAAGATTCATGATATGATCCATGATGTGAGTAATGCATGAGAGATTTTTAATGTTATGGCTGCATTCACAAGGGGTTAGCATGCCATGATGTCAAATAACATGTACGTTAATCCATTTGAAACAAACAGGTTAATCGTTAGGCAAAGATGAAAACATGTGGGGAAGAAAATCCAACAACGGGGGTTGGATTTGAAATGTGATGTAAGTGAGGTGACTAAGTTACCTACATGGTAACAGGTCAATGGTTTGAGGTTTCGTCCTATGACTAGGTCTCATGGAATGAGGAGGTCAAATTGTGACCTTCCCTAATGAAATGAAGACAACTACCGTATGTGGCTATCTAAAGAATGATTTGCCTAATTAGGGCGGAGTTTCGGATACCTATGTGGTCATCGCTATTTGAGGGTATGTGGTAATACGTGAATTATTGCCTAGTATGGGCGAATGATTCGAGTATAAGGCGTATACCCTTGATGATTAGGTAAGGTAGTGAGTTTTCCTCATGTGGGCTTAGGTTAGGATTTCGACTAGGACATCCTTTAATGTAGGATAAAGGTTTTGGGTAGGTATTTGCCTCGTTTGGGCTTTTGGTGTGCTTCGGAAGGGCTGTGAATTGGACATCGTGTGGACATATAATGGGTAATGTGGTGGAAAGGTTATTGTCGGACGTCAAGTGGACATCACGTAGTAAGAGGAAGGTATTTTTGTCATGTACAAGCTAATAGCGGGATGTCAAGTGGACATCTCGCTGAAAAGGGGTAAGTGATGTTCCTAAGTGGTTTTATGTTATCCTAGGGTGACAGGATCTATAGTGTCCACTGATGATAATGTGATATGTACATTTAATATTATGAGTGTGTACATTCGAGTGTCTGCATAAAAATTCGTGGTTAGTATGACATTTGTACAAAATTGAAAGTAGTATACAAGTAGCACATAGTATGCAACATCCAAACTTCCAACCGTATAACTCCCGTGTGTAGGGTTTTTGGCTAGTCTCTATCCTAAGTTTGGTCCATCCTAGTACCATGACGATACTAAGGAGAACACCTGTAGAAAAATGTAGTGCATGATCACGCGTAGGGAAAATGCCTATGGTTTATTTACATGAAGGTTACAAATAGGTTGCCAATGTAGAAGGTTCTTGTTGCGCTAAAATACACTCCAAGCCTCTAACGAGGGAGGTACATGCGATGTGGCAACAAGTGCTCCACCCACTCAAGTGCAATCTTTTTCTCAGGGAGGCAGATTAGTACAAGAGAAAGCTTTGCGGTAATAAGGGTACCTTAGACTTATGGGATAATCCCTTCTACTGCAATTCGTTATTATGAATATGCCATAATTAAGAGAAAACGGAATAATGTGATCAATAATTTTCGGCACTTATTCAAAATCTAAAACCTTTGAAAAAACAAGTTTTAGAAAAATCCCCAGTGAAGTCGCCACTGTGAGCGAGCGACACAAAGCGGTGGGCCGAGAGCGCGCGAGTAACAGGCGCAGTCCACCGGGGTGTTTGAAAAAGAAGAAAAGGCATCAGATCTAGGACCCGGGAGAAAAAGGTTAAAAGAGAAAAAGGCGAAAAACGTTTAAGATCGGTTCGAACCCAAATCCGCCGTCTCTTAGTGTGGAGTCGCCACCTGGATTAGCTTTGTCTAGGAATTAGAGTCCTGTGAGGCTTAACATCCGGGGGATGACCCACTAAGACACAGAGATTCGGGTTCGGGATAAGTTGCTTCTTTCTTAAGTGATCACAATATATTACATCTACAGAAAACCGTTTTCTTTAAATTATGCATATTCGCACTTAGGTTGTTTTTGGAGTTAAATGCATGGTTCATGTATTGCGAAATATAAACCATCCATAAAGTAGAAAAATAAACCATCCACAAAACAGTAAGTAAATGCGGAAAAGTAAAATTACAAGGCTTTCAAAAATCGGGGGATGCAACTGCCCGCTACCCTATTAATTACATTTTCCGTAAAATATGTGCAATACCCGAAGGAAAATAAATCCTAAACACACATCTAGCCAGCATCCACAAAGGTTAGCACAGGGAATATATCACGTATGATCGATTTGATTTTGGCGAGGCCCATGTGGCCTAATTAAAACATCGGCGATTTAAAGTTGTTAATTTAAATAAAAACAATTGATTTTTATTTACATGTATGTTGGTCAATTTTATTAGTGAAAATGACCGCATGGCAAAAGGTGAGGTCTGTTATCCTGAAATATATTTTATTCCCTTCGTGGGGGTATTCTAATACAAAAATTAAAACGAAATAAAAGAAGAAGAGAATTACAACATTTACAATAAAATAAAATAATTCCAAGGTTAACCTGTAGAAAGAAATTAAGAAGAAAAGGAGGAGCACAAAAATTAAGAAGAAAAGGAGGAGCACAAAATAAGCAGCGCTAGGAACACAGAGGCTTTACTCTTTTGGCGTGAATCCACTTCGGCGTGTCCGTTCGATCCCCGGGAGCGTTCCTCGTTCGTTTTTGTTTAATTGAAAAGGATGATGTAAAAGTCCAAAAATCTTTGTTTAATTCTTAGAGTTTTAGTGTAATTTAATTGGAAAAAAGAATTGGTTGGTTAGAAAATAAAGTGTTTATTTATCCAAAAGATAATCAAACTCGGGATCTAAATTTATTTTAGACTCGAGAATATATGAGGATTTAAGAAGAAATTTGATTTTAAGATGAAGAAATTCGGGATCCAAAAGTGTTTTTGATCTGAGAAAAAGTTAGAAGAAAGTGAGAAATATTGTTTTTATTTTTTTTTTCTGAAAGAGAGGATTTTTCTCTCTGAATTTTCGGGCCCCGTGTAATGAAAAAGACCTGACTATTTATAGAAAAAAGAAGTCCCGAAAGAACCAAAGTATAGAGCCTCGCCGGCAAGGGGTCTCGCGCATGAGGCTCCCTCGAGTGTGCGCGAGGATGCCTCCTCGCGCGGGCTGCCTCGCGCAGCCTCGCGCGAGGCTGCCTCCTCACGAGGTCGCCTCACGCAGCCTTGTGCGAGGCCACCTTGTGCAGCCTTGCACGAGGTAGCCTCGCACGAGGCTACCTCCTCGCGAGGCTGCCTCGTGCTACCTCGCTCAGCCTCGCGTGAGGCTACCTCCTCGCGAGGCTTCCTCTCGCAGCTTCGAGCGAGTTGCCCTCGCAGCCTCGTGCGAGGCTGCCTCCTCGCGAGGCCTCCTCGCGCAGCCCTGTGCTAGGCTGCCTCGTGTAGCCTGGCCCAAGGTTACCTCCTCACGAGACTGCCTCGTACAGCTTCGCGCGAGGCTGCCTCCGCGCAAGGCTCCCTCGCGATCGGGATGACGTCTCCTTCATTTTTTTTATTATTTTATATATATATATATTTTTTTTTCTTTTTTTGTATTTTTTTATTTAGTTAAATGATTTAAAACGTCCGAGGAGGATTCCCATTTGAAGATCGTCGGATGGTCGAAAATCGTGTAATTCAAGGATAAATTTCCATGAAAGACCTTGGAGAAGAAGCTTTTGTACTTGGTATTAAAATTTACTGAGATAGATCCAAAAGGCTACTAGGTCTGTCATAAAGTACATACATAGACAAAGTTTTAGCTAGATTTAACCTTGAGAAGTCAAGAAAGGGTTATCTCCCAATATCTCACATGATTAACCTTTCTAAATCTAAGTGTCCGAGAACACAAAAAGAGAGACTATGCATGAATGGAATACCCTATACCTCAGCGGTAGGGTCCATCAAGTATGCTATAGTAAGCACTTGGCCTGACGTCTCACATGCATTGAGCGTCACAAGCAGATTTCAATCTTACCCAAGTGAGAAGCGCTGGATGGCCATTTAAACTATCCTCAAGTACTTATTCAGGACTAAGGATATGTTTTTAGTATATGGAGAAGGTGATCTCACTTTAAAGGGATACAATGATGTGAGTTTTCAGTCTGATAGGGATGATTATAAGTCATAGTCTGGTTATGGGTTTACATTTAACAGAGGGGTAGTTGTTTGGAAGAGTTTCGAATAGGATACAATTGCTATTTCAATCATAGAATCTGAGTATTTAACAACCTCAAAAGTAGCTAAGTAAGCAGTATAGCTTAAGAGATTTATTGGTGATCTCAGTGTGGTGTCTAGCAATGTAAATCCGATAGCGATCTATTGCAATAACAATGGGGCTATTGCTCAAGCAAAGGAACCATAGTCTCATCATAGAAACAAACATATACTCAAAAAGTATTATCTTGTAAGTGAGATAGTAGCCAGAAAAGATATAAGTTTTGAAGACGTCCTAACGGATCAGAATCTAGCGGATGGGCTAACCAAACCATTTACTCAGGTTAAAGCATGACCAGTATGTTAACGAGTATGGCATAAAGCACATGGTCAATTGGATTTAGTGCAAGTGGGAAATTATTAGACATGATCTATGCCCTAGAGGCAATTAGGGTGATATGTCTTTATTAGCTATAATGTACAAACAATTTCAAATTATTAATAATAATAAGGGCATCTTTGTTACTTATTAGTGCTTTCTATTTATTGTATCTCGCTGGTATCATATATGTTTAAATATGTATTTGCGCATTAATGAAACAAAGAACATGACTAATTCATAGCGTAAAAGTGCAAGGACATAGTGGGAGCTATGTGGAGTGAGACTACACATACGTATTACTATGAATAGTCTAAATATCCCTAGTCTTAGTTCCATTGAGACTGGATATCAATGGAGTAGATAGACTAGCATGTGTAAGCTTACTCCTTGGATTAGTTCCAAGCAACCGATCTCACGAGCTGAAGGTGGTACCTTAAGTTAACACATGAATGTATTTGGGTACATTGGAGACTGCCATAAGATAGGCACTCAGAAATAAATATATCCATGTGTTGGTGTTATGTCTTAATGTAGTAGTAGTATGAGTATCCTTAGATCTGAGATATCAATTACCTTACGTAAGAGTTTCTATACTTTGGGTCATACTTACTCATACCCTGGTGATCAAGATGACACGGGTGATTATGGGTATAGCGATGATCACATGTTGGTAAGCTGTGTAGTTAAAATGGGATCCATCGCTCCTCATATAGTAATATAATGGAGATGTACCTTAGGGCCCCTTATTTAAGTAAAACACTCATAAATCTCTTATCAGAGTATATGATTGATGGAATGGGTTTCTAATCCATCAAGATACAAAACCGTTGAGTGGTATTCTTCATGAACAAGTTTAATTCTAGGATAGTTATGTCAATTACATGAGATAACACTTAATCCGAGCTCAATAAATTGGATGGTACTTAACCTGATGGAAGGAATGTATTATACTTGTTACTATTGTAAAACTGGATCAAATCACAGGCACATAACGTTCAAAGTATTGAGGGATCATACGGCTTTGCTAGAAAGCCCATTTGATTGTGTAGAGCTAATGGGTTCCATAACGGTCTGGAACACAAAGCCTAAAGGTTCCCAAATGGGAAACCAAGTTTAGGTTAACTTCTTGTGGCTCTTTACTTTGGGGTCCTATGAGGTCACACACTTTGGGTCTTTATCGGACCATGTAAAGAACCTATACAAAAAATACAAGTTGTGAAATCAGTTAGAAGAATTATTAATTGGTTTTGCGAAATTAATAATTAAAAGGAATAATGAAAAGATAGGGAAAAATAGTCAAAGCGAGCCAGGGAGTTTTCCCATTGCAAGTTGGCCCCGAAAAGAACACGGATTGTTTGAGGTGGGCCCCGCATGACTGCCCCCCTAGCTTAAAAGCTCATGGGCAAGCCAGCGTGCTAGCGGTATTCAAGTGCTACCCATTGCAACACTTGTGTGGGCCAGAAGCCCATGCTTGCGGCTAATGAGGGAAGCCCATGAAACCTATGAGTTGCCTTGCCCACGCCATTGACTCACTTGCATGGGGTAGGATTTATCCTATCCCATGTAGAGTTAGAGGGGGAGTCTAACAATCCCACATTTTTCCTATAAATAGGCATTCATGCCTCTCATTATTCATACACACCAAAAAGCTTTTAGCTTGTTTTCTCTTTGATTTCTATTCTCCTCTTCTTTTGTTGTGCGAGATCCTACACGAGTTTCTCCAAAAAAACTGAAGATTTCTTTTAGAAGGCTTTAAGTTTAAGTGAGCTTTCGATTTTGGTTTTCGGGTTGATTTACGAGTTGTATAGCAACTGCTATCAATTGACAGGTTCTACCTATCCGAGGTTTTGGATTGATGAAGATCTGTGTGGATCAAGTCATAGAGGCTCTCCTAGTTTGGAGGATTGTGCCGTCTGAATTGCTCAAAGAGAACGCCGCTACCAAAGAGAGATCAAGCACGCATCAAATGGTAATGCTTTAATCTTTTGATGCTTGATTTCTTTTATATGTTTTATAAACCTAAAAGCATTTATGGAATATTTTAACTTAGATTATATCAATTATGGAATTCTTAGGATATCCTCAAGTTAATTTTATGTTTTTCAATTTTCACCTTGCAACCTTTGCATGTTCAATTACTATCTTGATTAACCAACAGAGGGAACAAATGAATTGTTACTTGTTTGAAATGGTGAAGAAGGTTTGATGTTTTTTGGGGATAATTTGGTTGAGAAATATAAGGTGTTGGTTTAGGTGAAGGTATTGGGGTAGGAATTTTAGAAGCACGTGGACAGGCTGTTTGATCAAAGGATGGATTAGCCTTAGGCAACTCAGCTTGCTCATTGGGAAGGGGTGATTTTGTAAATTCCTCAATTGGTGTTGATTCCTTAAAACACTTCATAGCTTATTTCCTCTAATACCTCATCACTCACTACAAGTTATAGTGCTCTCCTTAGCCTTGTAGAGGCACTCCTCTTCTTTTGTATAGCCTTGAGTTTCTTCTCATCTTGCTACACTTCTACAGTAGCATCAAGGCTAATGGACTCTTGCTTTCTCTTTCTCTGCCTCAACTCTCATGAGAATTATACAGCAGATATATTCTACACTTTCTCCATAAACTCAAGATTTGGAGGAGGTAGACATGATTTGGTGTCCTTCTAATCCTCAACTACTCTTGGCTCTCACCTTAGCTTCCCTCTCTGCCTTGGTTTTCAACTTTATCTTCTTCTTAGGCTTAGCTTTAGTAGGCATAGCTACGACCTTCTTTCTTTTGGCTCTTTCATCAAATGCACCATGAGAGAGAGCTCATCCTTAGTCCCTTCACTAGACTCCTCTTCAACCTCATCTATTTCCGAGTCTTCATCTTCCTTTAACACATCTTGCGGTACAATGGTAGGCACAATTTTCATCTTATTCAACTTGATATCTTGAGCCCCTATATATCCAGAGTGAAGCTTTCAGAAGTGAAGTTCCTTAAAGTTCATGAAGTCAAACACCATCCTCAAAGGAAGTAGATGATCTCCTATTTCCCTCTCATAGCCTTCTATGTTGATCTTGAGCGATTTCACTATGGATTTGATGAGTAAGCAATAGTGAAACATTGTTATCACCTTAGTGAGATGGTGAAGGACAAAAACATGACAGTTGAGCTACTTACCATTCACCATGTGATAAACAATGCATCTCTCAAACTATGTGCATCTTAAGAGAGACCCAGTCTTGGGCATGATCACTTTCATCTAGAGCTCATTGAAAGCCCTTGCCCTCCATGTCAAGCTTGAAGATCTAATTTCTCCATGTGCTTAATCACTAGGATGCTCCCAATCTTCTAAGATATCAATGTTTTCTTCATCTCCATTCTTTCTCAGCTTTGTTCCCTTCAAAATTATATAGGGAAAGCTTTCAAGCAGCTTTGCAGACACAAGGTAGGATTTCCCTCCAATCTTAGCGGCGAGAATGTCAGGATACCTTCCATAATGTATAAATTTGTGTAGAAGCTATGCATGGTGACCTTAATGGTAGGACCATCAAGGAGATGAAAGTTCTTTAGATTTTTTGACCTTTTGTAGAGTTTTGTTCTACCTAACTTCATTGTAATCTACTTTGTAGACTGACCCAAATTCCCTTTTAGCCACACCCCATTTGACTTGAGTTAACACAAAATCCTTGAGAGAAAATGATATTCTTAGTGTCTACAACGGTGCTAATGAACATATTTCAACAAGATTTATCTCTCAAAATGAATTGATTGTCTTCAAGAGTGGAATTTTGTTGTCATTGTTGCTCGGAAGATGCCATTAAAGTTGCAATTCTGAGAGAATAAGGAAATTAGGGATTTTAGATAGTAAAAATGTTTAATCTTCAAAAGCATCTTGGTTCTCTCTCTAGCCCCCTTCCCCCATTTATAGCCAATGTACATGCAATGCAAAATGTGTCCTTCCCACAAGCAAAGATCAAAGTGAATTCTGAGACTGTACATAAGTTTAAATTGCCTTAGTAAATCACTACAGTTTAGTTTTAAATTCAAAACCTCTTCATCAAAGTGAGTTTTTAACTTTAACTATGAGAACTAAACTTATGGTGTTAACTTAAAATGTGTAAAATACATGTTACCTCAAACAAGTCAGCACAACTTTGATCTAGCTTTTGACACTTAGCCATTTTTTTGAGATTTTAATCAAATTGGATTCTCCATTCCAATTAGCTCTCTGAAAATGTTGAATTCTTCCTTTGCTAAAGGCTTTGTGAAAATTTTTGCGCATTGCTCCTATCAAAGAACATACTATGAGTTAATGTCTCCTCTTACCACATGTTTCCTTATGAAGTAATGTTTAATATTGACATGCTTCATTCTGCCATGTTGAAACAGATTTTTGGATAGGTTTATACTCATTGTATTACACATATATTGAGGCATTTTGAATTTCTACCATAATCATCTTGTTGATGCTTAATCCATAGCAATTGTGCTACACAAGTTCTTACTACCAATTACTCAACTTTTCTAGTACTCAGCAAAATAGAAGTTTCCTTCTTACAGTACCAAGAGACAAGATATTCTCCAATGAAATGGCATCATCTTATGGTGCATTTCCTATCAAGCTTATTCCTTCAATAATCTGCATCTATGTATCCTCTTAAAGTGAAATTCAAGTTGTTTTGATACAACAATCCTACATTAATAGAACCTTGCAAATACGAAGAATTCTCTTAATAGTTATGAAGTGAGATTCTTTGAGGTCTACTTGATATCACACACAATATCATATAAAGTAATGAATATCAAGCGTTATATTAGTTAAATAAAGAAAATAGTGAATAATACCTCTATAGAACTTTCTATCAACAGTCTTACTAGCCTCATTCTTACTCAAGATTGTGTCTGTGGCCAAGGGAGTGAACATTGGTTTTGAATGCTCCATGTGAAACTTCTTTAAGACTTCTTTAGTGTACTTCACTTGGCTAATGAAGATTCCATCTTCACTTTTCCTAATTTGATATCTAAGGAAAAAGTTGAGCCCTCCCATCATTGACATTTCAAACTCGCTCTTCATTTGCTTGCTAAACTCTTTGCATAGCCTTTCATTAATTGCTCAAAATATGATATCATCGATGTATATTTGGACTAGTAACACATCTTCTTTTCTTCGTTGGATGAACAGAGTAGTATTTGCTTTGCCTCTTTCCTAGCTTTTGCTAAGTGGAAACTATGTCAGCCTCTCAAGCCAAGAATGAAGTGCTTGCTTCTATCCATACAAAGTTTTCTTCAATTTGTAGACATGCTCTGCATTCTTTTCATCTTCAAATCGGGGAGGCTAGTACACATGAACACCCACTTAAATGAAGCCATTTAGGAAAGCGCTTTTCACATCTATCTGAAATAGTTTGAAATTCATATGGGATGCAAAGGCACATAGAATCCTAATTGCTTCAAGCCTTGCTACTAGTGCATAGGTCTTTTCGTAATCAATCTCTCTTTGTTGATTATAGCCTTGCGCGATAAACTTGACCTTGGTTTTTACAACGATGCCATTTTCATCAAGCTTGTTCTTGAAAAACCATTTGGTACCGATGATGTATTTTCTTCTAGGCTTAGGAACTAGATCGAAAACATCATTGCGCTTGAACTGGTTTAGTTCTTCTAGCATTATGATCATCCAATAGTCATCTCCTTCTATATCTTCAAACTTCTTAGGTTCATTCATTAGACGAAAGCTAGATGGATCATCATTTTGGTGAGCTGACCTCACGTTATTACTAGATTATGAACATCGTCAATAATGCTCAAAATTGGGTAAATGCGATGAGTCGTAATCTCTCTTGGAAGATTCAGATCAGCAACATGAACCTCCACTGGGTTGTTGAGGCTGAACTTAATCTTCCTCATCGAAATTAATTGAAAGATCTTCATCAACCTTAACTTCCTTAGATTCTTGCTCTTGTAATGGGTTAGGAAGTACATAGAGTTTCCTACCGAGTTAATTTTCTGCTTGGTTTAATCCTTCTTCAGCAAAATTCGAGGGACATCTACCTGCATTGTTAGTTTCATCGAGATATGCCCCATTGTTAGTTGAGTAACCTAAAAAGATGCCTTCATTACCCTTCGGATCAAACTAACCTAGCCGCTCCTTGGTTTTCAAAAATGAAACATGTAGAACACAAGTTAATAGTACTTCACAGTACTGAGTAGTTTTGGAAATAGCAAACTATCTTGGATAGTGAAATTAATTGAGTATGAAGTAGACTCTTGATTAATAAAGCTGACTTGAGTTTATTCAAGGAAGAATTACTTAGTTTTGCTGGATGATTAATTAAATTATGACTTAGAGTAAGAAATGTTGAGTTTGTGTTGAGTACTACGTAGTTTAGGATTACTTCACTCAGCTCACACTAAGTCTTGCTTTTATTTAATTAAAAGCATGTTTCTTGACATGTAGAGACTTAATGACACATGTGTTACTAACTTCGTCCGTGAAGGAACGAAATATTCTTTAACTACTTTTTAGGAGAAAAGGCACTGAAATTAATGAAGATTATTGTGGTCCTCACAAAAACAAAAATTATCAGTACGGATGTTAGAGATTCCTCGCTATAGTCCAAGTAAAAGGAATTTTCTGTTATGCGCCGCATCTCAAGTGTCTCCGCGCAAATCTATCAATGTCAGCAAGGTCATCCAATAGGAAGACTCAACGTTGCATTGTAGCATGGCTGTCTTAGAACCAGATTGCTTAAAGATAAATGAGAATTTGCAAACAGAATTTTATCACGCCTCAACGTTCAAATGCTATCTCTAAATATCCTGGAATCTGTCTTCAACAAGAAGATTCGAAAGATTTGAAGAGATGAGAAATTGAAGATCAGCAATATCGTAAAGTTTACAATGGCTACTTCGTAGAGCTTCAAAGTATAAATAGAAGACTGGAGCAAAAGTTCAAAAATGGTGAATCACTGTGAATTTCTTAAGAGCTAAAACGCTACGCAAATTACTATAGCTTCTAAAGAAATTCCACTGCAAGCAATCAGTAAACAACAAAGTCATATATGTTTGTAATAGCGAGAAATTACTTAGATTAACATTGTAAGGATTCAACGTTTCTATAAGTTGAATCCAGTTTGCATTCTTAAATTAATCTGAGTGTTAGTTTGGGAAGTGTATCCAAACTGAGTTGAGTAGTAGTTACAAAGGAGAGTACTTTCTGTAATAGTGTCTACCTGCTATAAAGGTTTCTCTGCCTATTGAAGGAATGACTCACTTATGGATTAAAGCTCGGAGACTGTATCCGAGGACTGGAGGTAGGCTAGGGGCTGAACTAGGATAAATCTCAGGTTTTAACATTCTATCTTTAAGCATTAAGTTGTAGCAGTGATTAGCTCATTCATTTATGTTTCTTATTCATTATCTACTTGTCATCTGATCTGTGCTGAGTAGTCTTACTCACCTAAAGATTGAAGATAAATTGTGCCAACAAAACTGAGCAGCTTATAAGTTTTTATATCTCACTCATCATGCATATAAAAACTGAACATGGCGATTAATCTTTAAAAATTTAAAAGTAACCAAGATTAAGCTTTCACCCTCCCTCTAATTTTGTTAAGAGCCCATATATAGACTAACAAGTGGTATCAGAGTAGTTGCATAACTTTTAGACTAATCATCTTTGAGTTAGATCCATAAATGGCTTAAAACAAATATAATGCCGATTACAATCAAGCAGTTCCCCTTACGGAGGGAATGTCTTTTACTAGACCACCTCTATTCGATGGTAATCATTATACATTCTAGAAAAATAGAATAATAAACTTCATCTAGTCTGAAGCATGTAGGCCTAACTCGCTACTGAGCTTGGTCCTAGAGTTCGCACACTAGTGAGGAACAGAGTGCATGTGTGGTAGATCTAGAGGACTACGACGATGCTGACCTGAGGCATCTCAAAGAGAATGCCGTAGCGATTAATTACTTACACTATGCATTAGATCTTACTGAGTTCAACAAGGTCTCAGGATGTGAAATAGCATAGGAGATTTGGAAGAAGTTGGAGATTACCTATGTGGGGATCGACAAGGTCAAGGAGTTAAAGATCATTCTCATGTTGAGAGAGTATGAGATGTTCTCGATGGATGCCATCAAGGGTATTCAGAGCATGAATACCAGGTTCATTAACATTATTAATGAACTCAAGGGGCTTGGGAAGGAGTTCACTGAGGAGGAGCTTATGAAGAAGATTCTCCGCACTCTTACAATAGAGTGGGACTCCAAGAAGAGTGCCATTAAGGAGGCTCATGATCTTAAGACCTACAGCTATGATGAGCTGATAGGCACCTTTCTAACTCATGAGATGTCTCTTATGAAATACTTAAATGACTTTAAGAGGAATCGAGGCAAGGAGGGTAAAGCCATTGTCCTTAAAGAAGATTCATTAGATGAGTCCACTAGCTATGAATTTGGTGAGCAAATGGCCCTTTTGACCAGGCATTTAAAACTCTTCATTAAGAAGAATGGGAAGTTCAATAGCAAGAAGAAGTTTCCAGCGAAAACCAAGTCAACTTATCACCAACGAGGTGTTGAGGAAGGATCAAAGAAAAAGCACAGCAAAGACATCAAATGTTTTGGTTATGGAGAGAAAGACCACATCCAATCGAGCTATCTAAGGCGAAGAAGGATAGGTTAAAGAAGAGGTTCTCCAAGAAAAATGAGGCACTTGCTGCCACTTGGAGTGATTCAGAAGAATCTTCATCATCTGATGAGAAAGCTACTAACTCGTCCAACCTTTGCTTGATGGCCATTGAGAATCATGGTGAAGGCTCAGCATCTACCTCCGGTAGAGATCATTCCACTATCAACTCTGAAGTTGAGCTTGATAAAGGAAAAGCTCCTAAAGAAGAGGTACACTCTAAAGTTCCTTTATCTATTGATGAATTCACCCAGGCTTCTTTGATGTTATTAAACTGACTAATAAATCACTGAAAAACATCAATGAGATAGTGAGGAGATGTGATGATTTGGAAGATACTAATGCTTCCTTATCGCTTGATATCCACTTTCTTCAAGAAAAAGTTGAGTATCAAGAATGTGCTATCAATAAGCTCACTAAGCAATTAGATGAGTTGACTACTGAGATAATGGCTTTAAAGAAGGGGTTCCTCCTCTAGCCAACAGTCAAACTCAGAGTAACCAAACTTGTAATTCTAAGAGGAAGAATTACTCTAAACAGAAGAAAGCGAGCTAGCCCAAACAAAAAATAGTGTGCGGTTTTTATGGGAAAGTTGGACATTCCACAGTTCTCTGTAGGCATAAAAATGGTTATTATGGTGAGTACGATTGGTTAAATCTAAGCACTGCTGACAAAGGAGGACCCATCTAGAAAGTATGGGTACTTAAGAAAACATAACTGTTTTACAGGTGAGCCTCAGATTCGTTGATGACTCTCGAATGTGGTATTTGGATAGCGGATGCTCAAGTCATATGATAGGGGATAAAAGCCAGTTCATCTTGTTGGAGTGCAAAAGAAATGGAAGTGTCAGTTTTAGAGATAACTAGAAAGGCAAGATTGTAGGCTATGGCACTATTGGTATCTCTCCTTCGATCGAAGAGGTTTCTCTTGTCAAGGGTCTGAAGTTCAATCTGTTTATTGTAGCCCAGCTCTGTGACAAAGGCAGGAAGGTTATGTTTGACTCAGCAGGATGGTCAGTAATTGACTATAAGACTGACTCAACTATTCTCTTTGCTCCCACGATAAATATTGTTCATATGATTAATTTATCCCCTGGCTCCACTAACGTGTATCTTGTATCTAAGGAGGATAATTCGTGGCAATGGCATAGAAGTTTGGGTTATATTAATATTAACATTCTATCCAAGTTGGCCAAAAAGTAATTAGTTGTGGGTTTACCCAGTATTAGCTTCAAGAAGAATAAATTATGCTCTACTTCTCAGCTTGGTAAGCAAGTTAAGAAATCATTTAGATCTATAAATCACGTAGTATCTATGCGACCATTGGAGTTACTCCACATTGATCTTTTCAACCCATTTTAGCCTATGTGCTTGGGTGGTAAAAGGTTCTAATTTATGGTTGTAGATGACTTCACGAGATTCACATAGGTAGTCTTGCTGAGAAGCAAAGACAAGACTAATGAATCTTTTATGAAGCTCAGTAAACAGATAATGAACAAAACTGGAGATAAAATCTGTGGAATTTGAAGTGATAATGGACATGAATTCTAGAATTTCTGTTTCGAAGATTTCTATTCGGTGCTTTGCATTGGCCACAACTTCTCTTCTCCTTATACGCCTCAATAAAATGGGGTCGTAGAAAGGAAGAATAGGACAATGTTGAGATGGCTCAATCCATGCTAAGTGATAACAATCTACCAAAGTACTTTTGGGGAGAAGTTGTTAATACAGCCTGTTATATCTTGAATCGAGTTTTAATTCAACAAATTCTTGAGAAAACACCCTATGAGCTTTGGCGAGGGCACAAGCCTAAGATTGGTCATCTCAGATCTTTTGGTTGTAACTGCTATATTCTTAACACCAAATAGCAATTATGAAGTTTGATCCCAAGTTTGATGAAGGTATCTTTTTGGGATACTCATCTAATAGTAGGGCATATAGAATATATGTCAAGCGCACTGGCCTCTTAGAGGAGTCTATGCATGTAGATTTTGATGAAACTAACATTGTAGAAAGACGTCCCTTTGATGAAGATGAAGGAGTTCCCTAGCTTTCAAATCAACTTAGTATGCCACAAGCTATGCTACCCAACTCAGCATAGGAGGCCCCAGCTGAGGAAGCTAAAGATGATGTTGAGGATCTTTCTATGAACATCAAAGATGGCGATGATCTACCTCCACCTCAGCATCAAGTTGTCGATCCTCAAGCAGTTAATCTGAGTCTTCCAAGATAGATTAGAGTTCATCGCAATTATTCACTAGACAACATAGTTGATGATGTTCATAATCTAGTGATGAAGCGTGGTTAACTTAGTCGAATGATGAGTCATCCAGCCTTCATATCATTGATCGAACCCAAGAAGTTTGAAAAGTCAGAAGGAGATGATTATTGGATGTTCACAATGCAAGAGGAATTGGATCAGTTCAAGCATAATGATGTTCAAGATCTAGTTCATAGGCCTAAAGGGAAATCAATTATCAGCACCAAATGGGTATTCAAGAACAAGCTAGATGAAGAAGGCATTATTGTCAGAAATAAGGCCAAGCTTGTTACTCAAGGCTACAATCAGCAAGAAGGCATCGATTATGATGAGATCTATACACCAGTAGCTCATCTTGAAGCTATTCGAATCCTTTGTGCTTTTGCATCCCATATGAACTTCAAATTATTTCAAATGCATGTCAAAAGTGCTTTCCTAGATGGATTCATTCGAGAAGAAGATTATGTTCCCCAGCCTCCAATCTTTAAATATGCGAAGAATCCTGAGCATGTCTTCAAATTGAGAAATCTCTTTATGGATTGAAGAAGGCTCCAAGAGCTTAGTATTAGAGGCTGACAAATTTCTTGATAAGCAAAGGCTATGAAGTGGTAAAGTAGATACAACTCTGCTTATCAGGCAAAAGAAAGAAGATGTGTTACTTGTCCAAATATACGTTAATGATAGCATATTTGGAGTAACAGATGAGAAGCTATGCAAGGAATTCAGCAAGCAAATGAAGAGCGAGTTTGAGATGTCTATGATGGGAGAGAACAATTTCTTTCTTGGACTTCAAATCAAGCAAACTAATGATGGTATCTTCATCAGTCAATCCAAATATGCCAGAGAAGTTTTGAATAAAGTTGACATGGAACATTCTAACCCAATGTCCACTCCTATGGCTATGGATACTATCTTGAGTAAAGATGAAGCTGGTAAACTTGATGATAGCAAATTCTACAGAGGAATTATAAGCTCTCTTCTTTGTCACTCTGCTAGTAGGCCATACATACAGTATGTTGTTTACTATTGTGCTTGTTATTAAGCTAATCCTAGAGAATCTCACTTAGCAGCTGTGAAGAGGATTCTTAGGTACTTGCAAAGTTTGATTAAAGTAGGTTTATGGTATCCCACCAGCTCAAATTTCACTCCTAGGGGATTCATAGATGCTGAGTATGGAAGAGATAAATTAGACATGAAGAGTACAATAGGAGGATGTCATTTCCTTCAAGAGAGTCTTATCTCTTGGTACAGTAAGAAGCAAATTTCTATTGCGCTGAGTATAGCTAAAGTTGAGTACATGGCAGCAGGAAGTTGTGTAGCACAATTACTTTGGATAAAGTAGCAACTGAAGATTATTGTATTAAGTCTAATTGTCTCAAGGTTTTGTGTGATAACAAGAGCGCAATTGATTTATCCAAGAATCCAGTTCAACATGGGAGAATGAAGCATGTCAACATCAAGCATCACTTCATTAGGGATTATGTGCTACGAGGAGATGTCAAGCTGGAGTATGTTTGATCAGAGGAGCAACGCAGCTAATATCTTCACCAAACCATTGCCGAAGGAACAATTCTATGTACTGAGGCAATTGATTGGTATGGTAAATCCATAATGAAGAAGAAGGATGAAAATCTTAGAAATTTGGCTAAGTGTTGGAGAGCAAGCATGAGATGACACACGCATAAAACCATCAGGTTTTAAAGTAACGGCGAGAGGAACAGTTCATTGTTAAAATTCAAACTTCTGCATTTTCAAAAGACGCATGCATGAATAGGAACCGTTTTTACCAAAACTCACCTCTTTACTAAGGCAGTTAATTATAGGTCAATCTCAGTGTTCATTTTCATCCAAAGCTGAGATAGTGACACATCCAGGAGAGATGAGATAGTCTATATAAGTTGAACAGTTAAAGAGAGTGGGTCACTTGCTTTCTGCGAATTTGAAACCTCAGAGCATTCAAACCCTAAATCTTTTCTTCTTTCATTCCTCTCTCAAAATCTCTCAAATGGTGAAAACCAAGACCACTCACCGACTCAAGAACACCACTTTCATGAGGGTTATTGTGAACATGGAAGGGAAGATTAAGAAGATAACCCTTGAAGTGGGAACCAATCTTGCAAGAGTAGAATGGGAAGATGGATTGGATTTTGGCCTGGTTTATGAAGTGAACTATGATGACTTACTGCTCAACAAGATGATGCATCGACTTAATAAGCAGCAACACCTCAGTTCCTCCTTGAGGATGGAAGGTCCTGCAATCACAGGCCTCATTAGAGCTTTCGACACTCATCTCTACACAATATAGGGCTTTAGTGATGTTTTACTGATGGACTTTGGAGGCAAATCTACCTTGATTTATTCTCGTCTGATAGGGAGCATCCTCAAAAAGCCTAATTCAAGCACTCAGCTCCGTAGATCTAACTATGATGACACCATCATCATTCCCGAGGATTGGGAACTCCCAGCCAACTATGATTTAGGGGAGATTGCCGCTAGTGGAATGTAATGGACAGCGAGGATGTGCCATGAGCTGGTGGTGAAGTTACTGTTACCTAAAATAGGGTCACTGACTAATTGCACATACTTTGAACATTATGTGGTCAACCATATGTAGAGGGTAAAAAGCTCAATTGGCCAGTGGTGATTCTTCACCACTTGCTAATGCTGACTATCGTCTATCACTATGGTTACCTCATAATTGAGATTGTGAGGGTAGTGAAAGTCGACATGGCTCAGTTTTTGGGGGAGTCTAGTTAAACAGTCTTGCCAGTGAAGAAGTGGCTTGAAATGTCACATTTCAGCAGGCTGGCTCACAGCCAGGTTCATGCTAGGAACATAAAGGCTCAGCAAAAGTGAAAGCTAAGATGTATATTGACAGTATTGCCTTTGGGCATTCGCAAGGAGGAGGAAGACCAGTTTATGGTGGACTTTGAGGAGAGTGATGACTCAGATAAGGGTTCCATCTCAACATCTTGGAGAATGTAACCACCATACCCTCCAAACCAGAGAAGGCTGCTTCCTCTAAGGCCAGGACAAAGAGTCCAGCCAAGTCAAGTGATGCACTTGCTTAGCATAAAAAAATGAGAAGATGCAAGCCAAAACCTATACCCAAAGGGAGGCAGAGGCTAAGCTACTAGCTGAGTAGCAAGCTGAGGAAAAAGAAGCAGAGATTGAGGCCAATGAGTCCCTGCGCTAAAGGAAGCGCAAGATGTTGTTCTTATATGATACTAAGGAGTAGGGCGAGGCCAAGAAATCTAGAGATGAGGACCAGCTTGGGTCTAACGCTGTTGAGAACATTCAAAATGCTTTTGCCAAACTTAAGGGCACTCAATGAAAGCATTCTACCACCACAAGGCCACTGCAGAAAAACATGTAGGAGGTGAGAAGTGAGGAGGATGCTGGAGAAAAACTTACCCTGATCTTGGAGGAGTCTGATCCTTAGGACCCCAGTATCCCCACTCCTATATTCACTCATGTTGAGGAGCCTGCTTCTCAGCATGAGCAACCTCAGGCTGACCCATCATTGGGTCAAACAACTAACCCAGAGGTTCCCCAAAATCCTATCCTTTCATCTTCTCCTGTAAATCATGAAAACCCTTCACTTGTAAATTCATCTATTCCATCAAGTTCTACTCTAGTAGATCCTGAAACGTAGAAAAGTTTTTCTCCTTCTACCTATGTACATTCCCTAATTCAAATTTCTTCACCTAAAAACAACCAAGATTCTTTTCCTCCATCTCCTGTACATAATTCTTCAACACCTTCACTTATACATTCTTAACCCATAACTAATTCTTCTAGAGCCATTGTACCTTCTATTCCATTCAAACCAACTTCTTCATTGTATATGGTTCTAAACCTACCCTTTCTTCAAACCCATCTTCAACCCCCTTAACCCCTCTAGTTAGGGAAGTTCCCAACGCTGAGAACTCCGCTCAGTAGGGAAAAGAAAGTGGTCAGATTGTTGAGGTAAATTTTACAAGCAGTAAAGCACCTGAACCTAGTAGTAAGCTAGCAATGGCAGATACATGTTTCTTGGCACAAATTCAAGAGTTAGCAAGGAAGCAATTTCCTACGCTCAAGACTGATGCTAAGTTAGATGGAATAGTAGGTGACATGCTACTCGCTTAGTAATTAACAGACTTATCGTCCAAGCCCAAGATAAAATTTCCTGAATTCAAACAAAACACAAGTGTGCCTAGTGACTCTCTATACTTTGAGTTGAAAGGATCCTACGTAGCTTGTTGGTTATTCGAAATAACTTGGCAAAAGAGAGTGCTAAGAGCCTGGTAGATAAGATGGCGCTAATCCTGAATGGGTTAATAGACTATGCAACCCAGCTTGGGGTAGCTATTTCAAATATTCCCATGTCTACTATAATAGCGAATGCTATTGCAAGAAAGATAAAGAGTAGCATATACATTGCTAGCGAACAACTATGTCTCTTGAGCACCAATATGGTTACTCAAGTGATACAGGATCCATGAGCTCAGTGAGGAGTAGGCTAAAATAAAGAGACTAACCGATCGCAAGATCGAGGATATCTCCAAAGACGTAGCATTTACCAAGGACGTGAGCTACGACATCGCGAAGTAGGTGGAATTCGAGCAGAGTTTCTTATTAGTCCATGATAACAAGAAAGATGAGATCCTCAAGTTTTGAAAGGATATCTCGAAGATGCTAGACAAGGCCCCTATAGTGAACATTGACTCTCCCCATACCAAGATAGAAACTCTTCAATGAGAAGTCTTTGATCACATAATAGAGAAAGTAACCACATCGTAGAAATTTCTAGTGACTGCAATGGGACAAATTTTTCCACACATGCCTATGCCAAGTGCACCACTAACCAAATCACTCTACCTTGAGATTGGAATGACAATCCACACAAAGTTGAATGTTATGAAAACAAAGGTGGAAGATCTGACAAAGAAGGTGGATTCTTTACTCAGGATGGGAGACCTGGATGGAAAAGACATCGACTACACTTCATGGTGTATCGAATCCATTGGTCCCAAAATTCTTAACATAGAATCTCAGCTAAAGATTGTACTGATAGCAATAGACTATCATGATCTCCTTTAGTGTTTTCAACAATTTACGAGCCATAGTTTTGACCAAATAGCTCATCCTTTACATTACAACCATCTTCTTCTCAGCGAGCTGAATGACCAAGACTACCTCTCAACCAAAGGCACGGAGCTTGGAGAAGGAGATTTCCCCATAGATAATTGGCTAGCAAGAGAGCTTTGAAGTTGCACTTGATGCTTTTAATGTCTATCTTGATCAGATTGTTCAAGGTCAGATAGCAAAGGGGCATAAGGTAGTTGGAGATACGCTTAAAATGGAAAATCTCAATAAGGGATCTCTTCCAATGCGTTCTCATCTGATGCATCCTTCAAACAAGCCAAATCAGGACAAGAACAAGACTGCTGGATCTTCCTCTTTAGTGCATAAGAGATAGTTTAGGCCATGTTCCAAATAAATGTAGAACTTGTAATAGGGCTTATTTCAATCTTAGCTCAGGACATACTTTATATACTGACTAAGTCATTTTTTAAATATTAATAAAGTTACAAGTTCCTACCTCAAGTTAAGATCTTCTTAACTTTTTATGCTGTTTATGTTTTCTGCTGTGTATCTAACTATGTAGTATAGGAAAACATACAAGAGACCAAACCTTTGAAGATAAAGTTGAAGTCCCAAGTTAAAGAAGAAATCCTCCAAGTGTGGGGGAGCTGAGCAACTTGTAGAAGACTCACTCAGTATGGGGGAGCTCAAGTTGACTATGGGAAGTCACTCAACACAAGGGAGTTTTACATTGCTTTCAGGTATTCTGTAATCTCTGAACTATTTATTCAATTAACTTCTTCTACTACCTAGTTTGCTATCTATCCAAAATGGGTGAGATTGCAGAACCCAAGTTAATAGTACTTCATAGTACTTAGTAGTTTTGGAAATAGCAATCTATCTAGGATAGTGAAATTAATTGAGTACTAAGTAGACTCTTAATTAATAAAGTTGACTTGAGTTTATTCAAGGGAGAATAACTCAATTTTGCTAGATGATTAATTAAGTTATGACTTAGAGTAGGAAAGCTGAGTTTGTGCTGAGTGCTACATAGTTTATGATTACTTCACTCAGCTCATATTGAGTCTTGGTTTTATTTAATTAAAAGTATGTTTCTTGACATGTAGAGACTTGATGAAACATGTGCTACTAACTTCATCTATGAAGAATGGAATATTTTTAATTACTTTTCAGGAGAAAAGGCGATGAAATTAATTATGTCAGAGTGTCCTCGCTATAGTCCAAGTAAAATGAATTTTCTATTATGCGGCGTGTCTCAAGTGTCTCCGTGAAAATCTATCAATGTCAAAAAGGTCATCCAATAAGAAGAATCTATGTTGCATTCTAGTGCGTCTCTCTTAGAACAACATTGCTTGAAAATAAACAAGAATTTTTCAATGCAATTTTATCGCACCTCAACGTTCAAATTCTATCTCTAAACATCCTGGAATCTGTCTCTAATGGGAAGATTCAAAAGATTTGAAGAGATGAGAAATTGAAGATCACCAACATCGTAAAGTTTACAACGGCTACTTCGGAGAGCTTCAAAGAATAAATAGAAGACTGGAGCAAACGTTCAAAGTTGGTGAATCACCACGAATTTCTTACAAGCTAAAATGTTGGGCAAATTACTCTAGCTTCTAAAGAAATTCCACCGCAAGCAATTGACAAACAACAAAGTCATATCTGTTTGTAACAGAGAGAAATTACTTAGATTAACATTGTAAGGATTCAACATTTCTATAAGTTGAATCTAGTTCACATTCTTAAAGTAATCTAAGTGTCAATTTGGGAAGGGTACCCAAACTAAGTTGAGCAGTAGTTAGAAAGGAGGATACTTTCTATAATAGTGTCTACCCGTTGTAAAGTCTTCTCCTCCTATTAAAGGAATGATTCACTAGTGGATTAAGATGGTATCCGGGGATAGGAGGTAGGATAGGGGCTGAACCAGGATAAATCTCAGGTGTTGACATTCTATTTTTAAGCATTAAGCTGTAGCATCTATCAGCTTATTCATTTATATCGCTCATTCATTATCTACTTATCATCCGATCTGTGCTGAGTAGTCTGACTTAGCTAAAGATTGAAGATAAACTGTTCCAGTATAGCTAAGCAATTTATAAATTTTTATATCACACTCAATACGCATAGTCAGCACGCATATAAAAACCCAACTTGGCGATTAATCTTTAAAAATCTAAAAGTAACAAAGATTAAGCATTCACCCCCCTCTTTTGTTGTTAAAAGCCCATTTACGGACCAATAAAACACCAATAACCAAAGGATATTGGATGACAAATCTTAGGCTTGCGACCTCACGAAAGCTCATAGGGTGTTTTCTTCACAATTGGGTGAATAAAAACCCAATTAAGGATATAACAAGTTGTGTTAACAACTTCTCCCCAAAAGTACTTTGACATATTGATATCACTTAGTATGGATCGAGTCATCTCAACTATGGTTCTATTCCTTTCTACAACACCATTTTGCTGATGCGTATAAGGAGTAAAAAAGTTATGGTGAATACCAAGCGTTGAACAAATTTTTGGGAAATGGAAGTTCTCAAATTCACATCCATGATCACTCTGGATTCTACTGATTTTAATTCCTATTTCATTCATTATCTTCTTACAGAGTTTGACAAATGATTGAAAGGTTTCATCTTTGCTACTTAGAAAGAATACCCATGTGAATCTCATGAAGTCATAAACTACAACCTTAAAAATCTCTTTCCGCCATACTCACATGTTGAAAAGGAACAGTCTCTTAGTTACTACATCGTTAAAGGGTCTAAATGACTTTCTAGCCTTCTTACCAAGTTCACAAGCTAAGTAAAGCCTATATTTTTCGAAGCTGATACTAGTTAAACCCGTAACTAATTGATTTTTAGATAATTTGGAAAGAATGTGAATTTTTATGTGTAACCTTCTATGCTAAATCCACAAACTTTTCTCCTTAGAAACAAGATAAACATTAGTGGAGCCAGGGGATGAGATATGCTAAGCAATGTTGGAGTCAAACGTAACTTTGCTACCTTTGACACAAAGTTGAGATATGCTAAGCAAGTTGAACTCTAGTCCTTTCACCAGAGATACCTCTTCAATTGAAGGACACACACCTATAATGTCGCTTGCAACAATCGTGCCTTTATTGTTTTCTCCAAAGAAAACACTCTCATTCCTTTTGGCCTTCAATTAAATGAACTACTTTTCATCTCCAATCATATGCCTCGAGCAACCACCATACAAACACCACATTCTAGTGTCATCAGTGGATCTCAGGCTCAATTACAAAATAATTAAGTTTTTTTAGGTACCCATGCCTTTATGTTAGGTCCTCCCTTGTTATTAGTGCTTTTATTACTCTAATCATTCTCATCATATTATACCAACATAAAATAGTAGCATGTTCAGCCTTCCCCCAAAAACTATGCACAAATTTTTGTTGGGGTTAGCTCGCTTTCATCTTTGGAAAAGCTTTCTTATACTTTTTCGAGTTGCGAGTTTTATTACTCGGAGTTAAGCTATTGGCTGGAGGAGGAGCACTTTTTTCTTTCAAAGTTGTTACATCAACAATCAAGTCATCTAATTAAATATTGATTATGCCCCTCATGATACTCAGCTTTTTCTCAAAGAAAGAAATCTCAAGGGATAAAGAAGAAATGATGACTTCCAAATCCTCACACCTCCTCACTAACTCCTTAATGTTCTACCCTATCTGATTGGTCAATTTCATAAATCAAAGAGTACTTG
Source organism: Euphorbia schlechtendalii (assembly GCA_949673415.1). Classification (NCBI taxonomy): domain Eukaryota; kingdom Viridiplantae; phylum Streptophyta; class Magnoliopsida; order Malpighiales; family Euphorbiaceae; genus Euphorbia; species Euphorbia schlechtendalii. The sequence goes on along the minus strand of CATIWQ010552631.1, from coordinate 45,627 downwards.
GGTGAATTCTTTAATTGACAAAGGAATTTTAGAATGCACCTTAGCATGGGGAGTTTTCCCTTTGTTCCTCTCAATATTTGAGTCAACAGCGGAATTGTTACCATTTGAGGCTGTGTTGATCTTTCACCTTTTTCTCCATCAATCTCCATCAAGCAAATATTGACAGAATAATTTTCTTTTTCATCGAATGATGAAGATTCTTTAGACTTGCAACACGTGGAAGCAAGTGCCTCATCTTTCCAGACTTCTTCTTGAATATATCCTTCTTAAATTTGGGATATGATGAGTGGATACGATCCTTCTATCCATAACCAAAGCATTTGATGCCTTTATTGTATTCTTTCTTTTATCCTTCCACAACTTCTCTTCTCTACTGATTAGCTTGTTTTTGCTAGGAAAGTTCTTCTTGTTTAATCTCCCATCTTTCTTCATAAAATGCTTTAAATTTCCAATCATCAGAGCTATTTGTTCATCTTAATCTTCTTCTAAGCTTTCGTCAAATGAATTATCTTTAAGAAAAATTTCTCTGCTCTCCTTCTCCTTCCCCTTGATTTTCTTTGAGTTTTCAACTTATATCGTTAGGGACATTTCTTGACTTAGTAAGGTGCCTATTAGCTCATCATAGCTATAGGTATTCAAATCATGAGCTTCCTCGATTGTGCTCTTCTTACCGTGCCACTCCTTGGTGAGACTTCTCAAAATCTTCTTTACCATCTCTTCTTCAGGGAAGTTCTTCCCCAACATTTTTAGTTCATTAATAATGTTTACAAACCTAAAATTCATGGATTGAATACCCTCAGTGGTTTACATATGAAATAACTCATATTCCCGGATCATCAAATTTGTCATGGGCTCCTTAACTATTTATGTCCCCTCATAGGTGACCTCAAGCTTCCTCCATACGTAGTCTCGCATCCAGATACAATGTAAGTAGTTGATAAATATCACATTCTCTTTGATAAGCTTTAGGTCAGTATCATCATTATCTTTTGGATCGACAGGTTCACATTCCCCATTCCTCAAAATAGTAGGAATTCAGGGTCCTAATTCATTGGCTAGCCATGCTTTCATGCTTTGCAATTAGATAATATTCTTCATGTAATTTTTTGAAATTGAGTAGTGTTGGCCATCAAATAATGGAGGTCAGGTTATAAACATTACATCTTTCTAGAGTATCGTCTACCTATGATGAGGTGTGTAAGAGGGATTATTGTAAGCCTATAAATCATTATACTCAATAGTTGTGAATTCTAAAGTCGAGGAACTTCTCTAATACCACTTGTTCATCCACTTAGCTTAAATAATTGATCGGAGGGGATCAATGCCGATTTAACTTGTTCTTTGAAAATTTAAAAATCTTTTGCAAATTTATTTAAATTTATACTGAGATAAACATGCTAAGTGCAAAATTGGCTAAAACGTAAAGCACTCAACTTGAGCCAACCTTGATTTATTTGTAAACTATGGTAAGTAAAATCTTACTCTTCTTAGGATGGTTTTGAAGTAGAAATAACAGAGAAAAACAAATGATGCATGAGCACAGACTATCAAAGATTAAAAAGATAAGTTTAAGGAAGGAATACACCTCATTTTGTCTTGGTTCGACCCCTAGTCTACCTCTAGTCCCTGGATACCTTTTCTAATCTTTAATCCACTAGTGTTCTTTTCTTTAACTAGGTGGAGAAGTCTTTGATGATGGGTAAAAGAAATTACATCAAGTACCTTCCAAGCTATTTGCCACTCAACTTAGTTTGGGTACCCTTCTCAAACTAACTCACACAAATTTTAATAAAGATTTTGGACAAAGGAACTCAACTTATAAATCGTTGGTTCCTTTAAAAATGAACAACATCACTAAAATCTAAGCATAACTAATTTCTTCTATTACAAAAAGATTGGAAATTTGTTGTTTGCTTTAGATTGCTTGGTTTAGAATTTTGAAGGCTGTGATTGATTTGACAAGGGTTCAACTCTTTAGAAATTCAAGGTGACTTACCAAGTTGTAAACATATGCTCTAGGCTCTATTTATAGTGGTGAATCATGGAATTCGCTATCGTAAACTTCTCTTCTTTACTTAGCTCTCAAAATCTCTTCTCTTCATAGCTTTAACATCTATCCATTTGAAACTGATATGTAGATGTTTAGAGATAGTGATTTTGAATGTTGAGGTGGGAGATTAACCCCGTTAATCTATATCTTGTCAAAGACTCTTTACCTTCAAGCAATGTACGTGAGAGAGGTATGCAAGAAGCAACATGTTGATCAATGATTAAATGCTTTTGCTAACATTGCAATGGCGTGGCAATGTTGGAAAATGGGGAATGTCAGATGATTCCTTTTTTACTTGGCTTCTAGTGAGGAAATCCCAACATTCTATGCTAACACCTTTTGGTTGTGAGGACTATATAAACATTCTTTTATTTTCAATGCCAAATCTTTTTCGGAACCTGAAAAGCATCAATAAAGAATATTAAGTTTTTATAGAGCAGTTAAAACACACATTGTTATAGTAGGTCAGCATCACATAAGAAACTCAACTTACGTTGAGAATAAGAAGATAAAGAAACTTAGCTTGTATTGAGTTATAGCACATAAACAATGTAACAAAAGCTACTCAGCTTGGCAACCTTTTCTATCCTAAGGAATAACTTAAATAAGCCTATGTCAAGCTGAGTTGTTTTCCTCAAAACAACCTCAAGCTGACTTACTTAATTTAGAGTATACTTAGTACCTAATTAATTTCACTATCCTAAGTAAATTGTTATCTCTAAAACTAAAGTACTGTGAAGAAATATGAACATGGGTTCAACATACCCTTTTTGATTTCTTTGATAGACCATCTTTGAGACCTGAAAAACATCAATGAGGAATATTCTCTCCAATAGCAAGGGTAAAATCATATAGTATTATCAAAATGTTAACTTATGTTACTCGACAAATATTACAATAATAATCTATTGAGTAATTTCATAGTTCACCTCTATTGAGTATACCTTTACTCAGCGAAATGCTTTAGTTATTTATACTTGCATTTTAGCTCAGCAAGGATAATATAAAATTAAGCTAGAGAACTAACTGCGTTATTAACTTAACTATAATTTCATTATTTTTACATTGGCAAAAGTAATAACTCAAGATTTATGAGCAATTCTTTCGGCTAGATTTAATAATCTCCCCCATTTCTTAGTAATGGAAAACTATATGAAAGTAAGAGTTATTTAGTAAGTAAAATATGAAACGAGTTATCCAGATAAAGACTAGACTCCCCCATGCAAAGTGAACTTTGTTGAGATTAAGCAAAATACTGAGTGAATTCTTCCTTAGTTAACAATGTTCATTGGTGAACAGTCTTGTTCTTCTCTCTGATAAATTGGCAAAATGGTCAGTTCATATATATTATAGCTAAAAAGAAAGTTAAAGTGAATTTAACTTGATTGATAAATGAGTAATATTTTCATTGATAAGTAGTTAGTACAAGATATAGTATGAACCTATACTAAGCTATTTTTAAAAAGCACACAAAATATTACAAGTAAAGGATTTTATCAATATTGATGAAACTCTATATCTCCTTGAAGTACTCATATTCTAGCAAGTTCAGCTTCATCAACTAGTTTGGATGGAAGCACCATTGGTTGCTTTCCTTGGGCCTTAGATTGATCATCTTGAAGAGAAGGAGGAGGTTGCAATGGAAGAATATTTAGTACTTTAGCCAAAACATGATTTTGTTTCTCCTCCTTTTCCATTTCTTTCTTCATGATGATTTCATAACCATTATTGACTTCAGCTAAGGTAATTTAGAAAGTCTCAATAGATCTAGAATGACTAGTTCAATTTAACTTTTAAATTGGTTAATTCTATATTTTGACAGATTTCCTTGAGCATCTAAATCTTGAATAAATAAGACCATAGTCCTTGCACAGTTCATATGTACGATGACTTTGGCTTTGGATTAGTGAATTTTGTAATCCTTTTGTAGTTTATAATTATAATCCTTACGCAGTTCATATTTACAATGAAAGATTCTTTGAAAAGTTCAATGACTTTGGCCCTGTGAATTTATCCTTAAAAAACTCTAGAATTTCATGAATATTTGGATTTTGATGATGAATAATGCAGGTTGCGTATTGTATGTCCTTTGAGTCTTTAACATTGGTACTGAAGAAGTATAATAGATTTTTGTGAAAGGTGTTGATCTTTGTTACTCTAAAATGGCTTAATTAACACAACGGAAGGGAGGTGAATGCGATACTTGGTTCTTTTTGAGTTTTCTAAAAAATATTTTCCAAGTTCAGTTTTTAGATGCGTGTTGAGTGCAAGTCTAAAAACTTTTAACTACACAGCTTTGCTGACTTAGTTTATCTTCAAGCTCTACTGAGTACTTTACTCAGCTTGGATTGGTTATTTAAGCTTAATGATAGAAATAGAGAGAATGATGAATCAGAAAGACACTTTAAAGATAAGAGATAAAGGTTAGAAACTTTATGACCTGATATTTATCCTGGTTCAGCCTGAGCCTACATCTAGTCCCTGGATTCTTTTCCAAGCTTTAATCCACTAGTGTTTCTTTCCGTCCTTAAGTGGAGCCTTTATAGCTGGTAGACTATATTACAGAAAGTACATTTATTTCTAACTACCACTAAACCATAGTTTAGGTATACTTCTTAAACCATCACTCAGATTTTTGAATGGAAATTACGAACTAAGGCTTTTAACTAATAAAATCATTTAATCCTTTCACAATGTTAAATCTAAGGTTTGATTCTCTCCATTACAAATTGATTGGAAAATTAGCATTTGCTTTGATTGCTTGATTTGTAATTTTTAAATGGTTGGAATATTTGGACATTATTTCAGCTCTTAAGAAATTCGAGGTGTTTCACCATGTTTAAACATCTTCTTTAGTCTTTTATTTATACTTAAAGTTCTTGGAATTAGCCATTGCAAACTATTCTTTCTGGCATTTTCTTCAATTTCTCTTCTCTTCCTATCTTTCAAATTTTCCCATTTAAAACAAATTCTAGGATGTTTAAAGATATATATTTCCCAAATTGAGGCAAGAGATTAATCCATTAATGTGAATGCATCGAAAACTAGTTTATCTTCAAGCAATTTTAGCATGATAGTGAGGCGCGTGAGATGCAACGTAGAGATATGTGATTTGTCTAATTTCTCACATTGCAGAGTTGCTCAAAGACACTGAGAAACGGCACATGTTAGAGAATTCCTTTTGTCTTGGACTTTAGCGAGGATTCTCCAATACTCCATACTAACACCTTTTCATTATGAGGACCAGGGGAAATATCTTTATTAATTTCAGTGACTTTTCTCCTAAAAAAGAAATATTTCATCCCTCATAGATAGTGTTAAAAGCATATGTGTCTTTTAATTCTCTAAGTGTTAAAGAACTCAGCTTTGTAAAAATAAAAGCTATTCAACTTCACTGAGTCTATATCTTTCAAACTATACAATAATTGGCTAACCTCAGCTTTTCTTACTCTAACCCATAACTTAATTAAACACTTAGTAAACTAAGTAATTTTTCCAGTAAACATATATAAGTAGACTTATTTAATTAAGAGTTTACTTAGCACTCAATTAATTTCACTATCTTATACAGTTTGTTATTTCCAAAATGTTTTAAGTACTGTGAAATACTAGTAACTTACGTTCAACAATCTCCCCCATTTTAGAATTGATAACAAACTAGGTAGTAAAAGAGATTGATTGAATAAATAGTTTAAAGATATAGATAAACCTGATAGATGATGTAAGACTCTCCCATGCTGAGTAAACTCCTTAGCAAGTGTAGACTCCCCCATATTAAGTGGATTATCTTCAGTCACCTTAACTCCCCATACTTAGAGGAATTTTCTTTGATTTTGGGACCTTGTCTTACTTTGGCTTTTCTTTGAGGTTAGTCTTTTTGTCATTTCATGCAACAATTTATAAGCAGAAACAATAGGCATAATAAAACAAATATAAAGTTAAGAAGCGCTTAACTTGATAGATAAAAAAATTGTAATTTTTTATTGATATCAAAAGCTTAGTTACTACACAATTTATGTCCTGAACTAAGTGAGTACAATTAAGTCTTGTAAGATTGCCTATCTATGAGATTGACTAGAGGATGAGCCACCGCCTTTTGAATAGTTGCTATAATTGTGTTGTTCATGCTGTTACTGAGACTGTTGGTGATGTTGAGGTTAAGGATGTTGAGACCTTTGAGTTAATAAATGTTGATACTACAAAGATTAAAGAAGTTAGGATCTTCCACTACTTTCTCCCCTTTGTTATCTGGTCCTTCACAATTTCTTCCAGGCGTAGATTAAAGAAGTCGATCGTAACTTAAAAGTCCTCTTGCTTTCCTTTGATGGTCGGTGAAATCTCTGACTCGAGCTACTTTTCCCTTTCCACGATAGGATGTCAGGACCATTCAACTCTTCAAAAAGTAAGAGATAAAATCGGGTGACATGATCGATTTGGTCAAGTCCTTGATAGGTAAACTATTGAAAGCACTACAATAGGCCTTTAAAATCTAAGGTAGAGAGAGGTATCTTCAGCTTAGCTTCCATGTAAATGATCCTTGGATAGAAGTTGTGTATTGTTCGTATCGTGAATTTTATGTTCTTCTAATCATATAATCTGGTGGTTATAAACTAATCTACAATCTTTTACATATCATATAGACGATCCTTTATGGCATTCAGCTTTTTATGCATAGAGAGACCATTTTCTGGCTCAAGGCTCAATTAGCTCTGGAAATATTTTACCCATCACATCCGGGGGAGCTTTCTGCTCTTTCTTGACTGTGTCATGAGTGTTTTCATTAATATGCTCCCAGGCTAAGTGAAATTTCTCATCAAGCGCATCTAAGTTCAGCACATGCCTTTCAACTTTCTTTGTAGTCTCATCAACAATCTTGATTACTTTATCAATCTTCTTGTCATAGCTAACCATTAGCTCTAACATGCTCTCCAGTACTCTGCACAAACTGTGACCAAGATCTTTGGTTACACTTGTTAAACATGATGTATACCCTAGAGGCAATTAGGGTGATATATCTTTATTAGCTATAATATACAAGCAGTTTCTTATTATTATTAATAATAATTAAGGCATCTTTATTGCTTATCAGTGTTTTCAATTTTTTATGTATCTTGCTGGTATCATATACATATAATATTAATTATGTATATGCGCATTGATGAAAGAAAGTCTGTGAGTACTTCATAGCCTAAAAGTGGAAGCTATGTGATGTGAGAACTACACATACGTGTTACTATGAATAGTCTAAATATCCCTAGTCATAGTTTCATTAAGACTAGACATCAATGGAACGAATAGAATAGCATGTGTAAGCTTACTCCTTGGATTAGATCTAAGTAACTGATCTCATGAGCTGAAGGTTTTACCTTAAGTTACCACATGAATTTATTCGGGTAATACATTAGAGACCTCTATAAGATAAACACTTAAAAATAACTATATACATGAGTTGGAGTCATGTCTTATTACAATAGCAATTCAATTATCCTTAAACTTGAGATACCTGTTACCTCGTATAGGAGTTGCTATACTTTGGGTCATACTTATTCATACCATGGTGTTCAAGATGATACGAGTGATTGCGGGTATAGTGATAATCACATGTTCGTAAGCCGAGTAGTTAAGATGGGATCCATCACTCCTAATATAGTGATATAATGGAAATATACCTTAGGGCCCCTTTTTGAAGTAACACACTCATAAACTTCTTATCAGAGTATAAGATTGATAGAATGGGGTTTCTAGTCAATCATGATACATAATGGCTGAGTGGTGTTCTTCATGAACAAGTCTAATTCTAGGATAGCTACGGCTATTACATGAGCTAACACTTAATCCGAGCTCAATAAATTGGATGGTACTTAACTTGATGGAAGGAGTTTATTATATGGTTACTACTATAGAACCAGATCAAGTCACAAGCACTTGATGTTCCAAGTATCCGGGGTTCATACGCCTTTGCTAGAAAGCCCATTTGATCATCTAGAGCTATCGGGTTCCATATTTATCTAGAATACTAAGCCTAAAGGTTCCCAGATGGGAAGCAGAGTTTAGGTTAAAATCTAACGGCTCAATACTTTGGGATCCTATGAAGTCACACACTTTGGTTCTTTATCGGAGTAAGTAAAAAACCTATAGATTTGGTCTATGAAGAGAATATCTATTTGTTGAATTCATTGAAAGAATTATTAATTGGTTAGAACAAATTAATAATTAAATGGAATAAAGAGAAAATAGGAAAAAATTGAATAGAACAGAGCAAGGGAATTTTCCCATTGTGAGTGGGTCCTGAATGAACAAGGGTTGTTTAGAGTGGGGTTTGAACAGCTACCCCGCGAGCTGAAAAGCTCACGGCTGATAGCGCACATGTTAAGTTTGCGCACATTGTGAGAGCAGCCCGTAAGCCCATGCTTGTGTCACAAGCTAAGCCTGAAAGGGCTTAGCTTGTGAGAGACCAACAGGTTAGCCCGCAGGTCCTAGTGACCCACGTGGCTAACCCTCTAAGTGGAATGGGAATATTCCCATCCCACTTTAAGTTTGTGGGGGAGTCAAACACTCCCTCTTTTTCCCTATATATAGGCCTCCAGCTCCTCTTTATTCCACACTTTAGCTTAGCTTTTCTCTCCGAGTTCAACATCTCTTTTTTCATTTGTTGTGTGAGATCCTTCATGAGTTTCTCAAAACTACAAGAATTCTTTATGATGGCTTTTCTAAAGTGAGCCTTTTAGGTTTATTTTTGGGCTTGTCTTAGAGCGGTCTAATAGCTGTTGTTTACTAACAGGTTCTTCATCAACGAGGCTATCCTAGTTTTGAAGCTCATGCTAACGACGCTTTGCCAAATTGTTCTAAGGGATCACCACTACAAATGAAAGGGAAAGAACGCATCAATTTCTAATGTTCTAAACTTCGACGTTAGGTTTCTTTTATAAGCTTTATAAACCTAAAAACATCTATGGAACATTTTTATTTACATTATATCAATCATGGCATACTTAGAAGATCTTTAGGTTAATTTTAAATTTTGAATTTCTACCTTGCAACATTTGTATGTTCAGTTACTGTTTTGATTAACCAGTAGTGATATCAAAGCCTACCTTACGCTATGCATTATTGATTATAATATGTCAATATGATATTTTCTAACAATCGATTAAGTATTCTATGCATGACTTAGGTTTCAATTCTTATTATAGTAAATGATGTGATAACTAGATTAAGGTTTTTCTCAAACTTAGTCTAGGTGATTATCATATAAATTAGCAATGTTTTACCACATGTGCAAATGCTTTGATTGCGGGTCATCCCGTACTTTACTCAATTAATGAACGAAATCTTTAAGTCAAAGTTATCCGTGGTACAACGAATGGCCATGGTTATTTTGGCAAGGATTGGACTTGACTTCTCATTCAATTTAAAGAGGCCTCTCTTACTTGGAAATCTCCATCGGTATTAGATTCAAAAGTACCCAAGGGACTTTTATGACTTAATTGATTTCTAGTATGGGAATTGCGTTCCGCATATGGTTTTACAAACGTGGTTTAGGTTGTTAAATTAAAACTTATAGAAATAGGTGCAATGACTTAAATATGGACCTTGTTTGTTTTTCATTCTATGTGGAGTCTTGGCATAATGGAGTGATTATGATATACCAGTCCCAAGCATGTTCCCTTAGAATTAATAATTCTAAATAGCCTAGAAATATTATTTTCATAATCATATCCATCATATAAGACCTAGACTAGGGTAAGACAAGTGGCACCAATAAAATCTATACAACAATATTAAGGCAGTATATAGCCTTCCAGTCATAAGCCATGATACAAACCTTATTAATAGATGTAAGCAAATGTAAAATCTACCTTCCCTTAACATGTGTTTGGTTAGGAGACTGGATGAGGTTAATGCCTTAAGAAAAATGGGTTAGTTGTCAATATTATTGGAGCTAATGCCAAATTGGAGACACATTTTAGGTGTCGTGTAATTGGGTGCGCCGGTCTCGAGAAGGAGAACTCAAATGGATTAGCAATTGCATGAGATGTAAATGGACGGGTTCCAATCATGATTATCTTGTTATGGCTTGACCTATTGTAGCAGGAGTCATGATGACTGACTATGGATGCTACCTATTAAGGAAAATTGGTTTAACCAAATTTCCCAAATTTAAATAGAAAGGGCTATTTGAATGTCAAGAAAATAGTAGGAATTATGTATTTAATTAAAGACCTTATATTAAATGCTTGTATATATACTAATCTCTAAACAAACTCTATCTTATATCTAGGTTGAATAAGAACACTAGCACTGATATGCATTTGATTAATAAGAAGTTTTACAAGGTTTCTAAAGAGCTATGGTTTTGATTATGTACTACATGGTACATATCCCAAACTCCCCGAACAAGATACTTTTATTTATCAAGTTGAAAAGTATGTGAAGCACAAACGAAACTATGATTTTGCAAAGAACTTCATGGTCAACACTATACTTCCAAAGTACAAGGATCTTTGCAAAAGTATGGACCTGGAGTCTATGATTGTGAAGCTTATGATGATGGATGAACATGAAAAATTCATGCTATCTGCAAGTCTTGGGGCTGACACCTTAGTAGTTGAGTTTACGATGACTATTTTGTTAGACATGATGTATGCCCTAGAGGTAATTAGGTTGATATATCTTCATTAGCTACAATGTACAAATGGTTTCGAATTATTATTATTAATAATTAAGGCATCTTTCTTGCTTATCACTACCTTCTGTTTATTTATGTACCTCATTGTTATCGTATATGTATAATATTAAATTTGTATATGCGCATTGATAAGAAAAAGTCTGTGGCTACTTCATAGCATAAAAGTGCACGGACATAGTGGGAACTATGTGGTGTGAGAATTGCACATACATGTTACTATGAATAGTCTAAATATGCCTAGTCATAGTTTCATTGAGATTGGACATCAATGGAATGGATAGACTAGCATATGTAGGTTTACTCCTTGGATTAGATCCAAGCAACCGATCTAACAAGCTGAAGGTGGTACCTTGAGTTAACACATGGATGTATTCAGGTAATATATTGGAGACTATTATAAGAAAGATACTCGGAAATAAATATATCCATATGTTGGTGTCATGTCTTATTATAGTAGGAGTACAAGTATGACACAAGAGATCACAGGTATAGTGATGATCACATGTTGGTAAGCCGAGTAGTCTAGATGAGATCTATCGCTCCTAATATAGTGATATAATGGGAGATGTTCCTTAGGGCCCCTTGTTGAAGTGAGATACTCATAAACCTTTATTAGAGTATAAGATTGAATGAATGGGTTTCTAGTCAATCTTGATACATAGTAGCTGAGTTATGTTCTTCGTGAACAAGTCTAATTCCAGGATAGCTACGGCTATTACATGAGCTAACACTTAAACTAAGCTCAATAAACTGGATGCTACTTAACCAAATAGAAGGATTGTATTGTATTTGTTACTACAGCAGAACCAGATCAAGTCACAAGTAAGTGATGTTCCAAGTATCGTGGGATCATACACCTTTGCTAGAAAGCACATTTGATCATCTAGAGCTAACGAGTTCCATATCGATCTGGAACACTAATCCTAAAGGTTCTTGGATTGGAAGCCAAGTTTAGGTTAACCTCTAGCGACTCAATACTTTGGGATTCTTTAAGGTCACACACATTGGGTCTTTATCGGACTAAGTAAAAAACCTATAGACTAGATCTATGCCGAAAATATAAGTTGTCGAATTCATTAGAAGAATTATTAATTGGTGATTGAATTAATAATTTAAGAGAATAAAGAGAAGTAAGGAAAAATTACATAGAGTAGAGCAATGGAATTTCACCTGTTGCAAGGGGGCCCTAAATAAACACGGGTTATTCGAAGTGGGGCCTGCACGGCTACCCCGTAAGCTAAAAAGCTCATGGGAAACTAGTGCGCGGGCAAGCTCACAAGCCCTATCCATGGTAACACTTATATGGTATCCAAGCATGGGCTTGCAGCGGTAAAGTAAGCCCTTAAGGGCTTGCCTTACGCAAACCGCTCCAGTTAGCTCGCAGCTCACCAGGTTTCGCGCAACTAACACTATTCCCATCCCACCTAAGAATTGAGTGGGAGTATAACACTCCCCCTTTTCTCTATATATAGGCTTTTGATTGCTCATTATTGTATACACACACACACGCACAATTCTCTTTAACTCAAGTTTTCTCTCTAAGTTCAACATCTCTCTCTTGGTTCTTTGTGCGAGATCCTCCACGAGTTTCTCCAAACAAATGAAGAATTCTTTTGAACGCCCTTTCTAAAGTGAGCCTTCTCATTTTATTTTTGGGTTGGTCTTTGAGCGGTCTAGTAGTTGATGTTTACTAATAGGTTCTTGCTCAACAAGGTTTTGGTTGTTGAAGATCCATGTGGATCAATCATAGATGCTATCATAGTTTATAAGCTTGTTCTAACAAAGTTTTGCTAAATTGCTCTTAAGGAACACCATCACCAAAAGAGAGAAAGCTCGCATCAAGTGGTAATGCTCAAAACTTAGATGCTAGGTTTCTTTTATAAGCTTTATAAACCTAAAAGCATCTATAGAATGTTTTAACCTAGATTATATCAATCATAGCATGCTTAGGAGATCTTTAGGTTAATTTTATGTTTTGAAATTCCACTTTGCAATATTTGTATATTCAATTACTATCTTGATTAACCAGCAGTGGTATCAGAGCTTGCCTTATGCTATACATGATTTATTATAATGTGATAAAATGCTATTTTCTAGTAATTGATTAAAGTATGCTACGCATGACTTAGGGTTTAATTCATGTTATTAAAATCATGTGATAACTAGATTAAGGTTTTGCTCAAGATTAGTCTAGGTGATTATCATATAAATTAGCAATGTTTTACCACATGTGTAAATGCTTTAATTAAAGGTCATCCCGTACTTCACTTAATTGAGGAATAGAATCTTTAAATCATAGTTGTTAGTCGTACAACGAATAAAAGTGCTCGTGGTTATTTTTGCAAGGCTTGGATTTGCCTTCTCATTCACTTCAAGGGAGGCATCTCCTACAGGAAATCTCCATCGATATTAGAATCAAAAGTACCCAAGGGATTGTTATGAATTAGTCGATTTCTAGTAGTGGAATTAGATTCTGCATATGGTTTTACAAATGTGGTTTAAGTTGTTAAATTAAAACTTATAGACATAGGTGCAGTGACTTAGACATAGACCTTGTTTATATCAATGGTATCATATATGTATAGTATTAAATATGTAAATCCACATTGATAAGGCAAAGTCTATGACTACTTCATAGCTATGAACGGATGACACAGAGTGATGGATTGAGAGTGCACGGAGATGAGAGGCGCGCTCCACCAAATTGTTTATGTAAAAATAAATTACTAGGTCGTGGGACCTGGGAAAAGATTGATTAAGAAAGCAAAAACATTTTAGATTGGTTCAAGCCCGAATCCGCTATCTCTCAGTGTGGAGTCACCCCCTGGATTAGCTCTTTCTAGGAATTAGAGTCCTGTGAGGCTTAACGTTCGGGGGACAGCCCACTAAGACATAGAGATTCAAGTTTGGGATAAGTTGCTTATTTATTATGTGATAACACTATATTACATCTATAGAAAATCGTATTTCTTAATTGCGCATATTCGCACTTAAGTCATTTTGAAGTTACTATACATGATTTAACGTATGTGCGGAAAGTACTAAATCCATACACAAAGTAGTAAATACATGCGAAAAAGTGAAGATTACAAATTTCAAATCCTCGGGGGACGCAACTGCCCACCTAATCTATTAATAATAATTCCCGTAAAAATAATATTTCCAATACCCGAAGGAAAATAAAATCCTAGGCATACATTTAACTTGCATCCACAAAGGTTAGCACGAGATATGGCACATATATTCGATTTGATTTTTAGAAGGCCCGTGTGGCCTAATTAAAACATTGACGGTTTAAGGTTGTTATTTTAAATAAAAACGGTTTATTTTTATTTGCACGTATGTGCATAAGTTTTATTATTTAAAATGACAGCATGGCAAAAGTGAGGCATGTTATCTGGGAATAATTTGTATTCCCTTCGTGGGGGCATTCTAACATAAAAGTTAAAAAGAAAAAAAAGATGAAGAAGAGAATTACAACATTTATAATAATAATAAATAAAGTAATTCCTAGGTCCACATGCAGAACAACATCAGAAACACGAGATTAAGCAACTTTAGGAACTTAGAGGCTTTACCCTTTCGGTGTGAATCCACCTCCATGTATCCATTTGAACCCCGGGAGTGTTCCTCGTTCATTTTGATTTAGTTGTGGTTTAATTGGAAAATAAATGTTTATTTATCCAAAAGATAATAAGACTCGGGTTCTAAATTTGTTTTAGACCTGAGAATATCTCAGGATTTAAAAAGAAATAGATGAAAGAAATTTGATCAGAAGATGAAGAGTTTTGGAATCCAAACGTGTTTTGGATCTGAATTATCTAAGAAAATTTGAAAGAAAATATTTTGCAGTTTTTTCCTCTAAAAATCATATTTTTCTCTGAAATTTCGAGGCCCCCTCAGTCTAAAAAAGTTCGACTATTTATAGGAGAAAACCTCGAAAATCCAAAAAGGTAGGTAAATTTGGCTAGGCTTGCCAGACTTCTAGCGAGGCTTGCCTCGCTGAGGCAAGCTTCGGATTCGGTTTTCCGTGGCGTTTTCGGATTTTTTGTGTATTTTCATATTTTTTAATTAATTTCTAAATTATAGGAAAAAATTAAATAATTTTATTAGAAAAGTCCTTTTGAATTCAATGACGAGGACGACTCCCATTTGAAGATCATCGGATGGTTGAAAATTGTGTGATCCAAGGATAAAAATCCTGAAAAGCCATCATCATTGAACGCGCGAGCTGGTAAAAAATTTCATGCTCACAGCTACCCCTCGTGTGATAATTATTGGTTGTATAACCAGTATGATAACACGAAATGACTATAGGGATAGAGAGAATACCTAACTAGTGTGGTTGGTGACTTCTTATTCCCAATTGGTGATAACATAGGACTTCTTTTGTGATGCTATATCTTTATAGGGTTATCCGTTTCTTTCTTCAGAATCCCTTAGGTACTTGGTGCCCCTTGTGGGCGGGTTGACCGTTTCTTTCTGCGGCGTCCCTTTAGTGGTTGGCAACTATTTCTTTCTTTGGTTAATAGATGAGACTATTTTTCTTTCAGCCATCAAGATAATTGCTTCCTTCTTCAGTTATATTTTGTATTTCTTTAATAGGATGTTGACTTGCTTCCTATGATAAATTAGAGAAAAATGTGTAATGTTAATACACTTTGTGATGCATGTTTTAATTATTTGATTGAGTTTATAAGAAGCAAAAAATTTTTCCCCTTCAATCAAAAAAATTAAAACATGAGGAAGAAATGAGTTTGATAAGAAAATAGAGGGTGTCCCAGAACCGCTCTATTATTTAGGAGGCTTTTTGTGGTGTTGTAATGTTGCAAAACCTAAATAGGTTTTAATTGACTTTAGTCTTGAGTGGGCCATTATCTTATTTGTAGGTTCCTCATGTAGAGGTGGAGTTCCTTGTTTATCGGGATAGTATTGCCCTAGTTTAGCATCGTCTTTACTTGTAAATAACGTGATGCAAATGTAATGTATGCATGATTTTATGCATGAACAACACTTATTATATGATGTATGTTCATCTATGGTATGTGTTGTGGGCTTTATTCATTAAAGAGCCTTCTCTTGTGCTTGTGCATGGTTGCCCCTAGGATTTATCTTATTAGGGATTCGATGGATGACTTCAATGACCATGGGTTCATTGAATCAAATTAAAGTTCAGAGCTTGGATTCGATTTGAGGAGAGTCTGGATGAGTCGTTGATCCGTATTTTATCGGCGATGATCACTTGGAAGCCATTTGCCTGAAGTGCTGGAGGTATAAAATGCCACATACCATTCTAAGGAAGAGATGATGAATTTGATATTTCTTTGGTCCTATGTTTTACATAGATCGCCCTTGCGGGTTTTCAATCTATCAAACCTTGTGTTAATTTTTGCCTGGACCACCCTTTCAGGTTTTCAATCCAGCAGACTCATTTTTCCTTTCTTTTATTTATTTTTATTTATTTTTCGATGTTTACTTGCTATATTCTACCATTAGCATGCAAGCATTCAAAATAAACATACGCATAAAGATTCAGCAAAAATGATAATTCATTGATGAACTTAACAGGGGTATAAATGTTTTAAATGATTTGACTCTTCCAATTGATTAGCCCTCTTAGGTTTTCTAACCAATATTATTCTCCCGATGTCCTAAGTTTTGCCTAAGTCACCCTTTTCGGGTTTTCAACTCAACAGACTATTCTTTGTGTGTTTTGAAAAGAAGCCCTAATTTTTACTCAACTAAAAGAGTGTGAATTGACAGGCTAATTTATTTTTTATTCGTACTTCTTTTTATCAGTTTATTTCTTTCTCCTATACGTGATAGTAATTGTGTAAGACTTGGTTGATTAGGTAAAACGGCTGTCGTCCATGTCCACGACTTTAGTGTTGTCTCGTTAAGCATTTCTGATTGATTGGTTAGTGCTCATGCTACTTTGCTAGCTTGAGGTTTATTCGATGATGGGTCGTGATCATCAGTGTTTCTTTTTTGAGTTCAATTGCTCTCCAACAATAGGTGATATGTCAGAGATCAAATCTGATAGCTTAATTCCATCAATGGTGAACAGTTTTCATTCAATGATGTTCCTTCCACAATGTACTAGTCGGGCCATAAGTGTTGGTAAGCCGTGTGATAGAGTTGTTGACGTGTCCAATGATCTGACTACTTCTTTGTGTTCTTTGATGTTGCACCGGTGGTTTGACCTCACTTTGCTTTGTTGATTTTTTTTGCCTCTGGCTTTGATCATTTTGATCTTTGTTTAACTGATTTAGTAATCGGTGGACATTTCATGCTCGGTGATCTTTCTGTCAATCTTCCATCTTTGTTGGAAGAAGCAAATTCTATCATGCATTATCTAAGTACATGTGTCTATCAATCATTTGAATTTATTATAATTTTGGGGAATCCATTCATACCCAAATTAATTTCATGACATGATGTGTCACATGTGCTAACAACATTATCTGTATGCTTATGAGAATGCGTGATGTCATTGATAGAAGATAAAGCAAGTAAACAAACGTGTCCATGGATTCAAAGTGCTCTATCCTTTCTACCTTGTTGAACACTTTTTGATAGCTGGAGAAGTTATCAAATCTGAATTTATTCCTGTATGGTGGCAGTGCGCCATCCAGCAACTTCGTTATCATCTCCAACAAGGTCAAATAAGTCTGAAGCTTGACTTATGTGGCCATCCAGCCTGCATAGCAGGACTTGGAGCTTTCACCCTACTCTTGCCTTATAGCTTTTAGATGTTGCATTGTGGTTTCCATTTGAGAGTTGATACCATAATGCCCCATCATTGCCTTAGCAAAGATATTCCAATCAGTAGTTATATCCAGTGGAAGGTGGCTGTACCATTCGTTGACTGGGTGGCCCAAGATGATGACAAAGAGCTTAGACATCATTCGTTCACTGACCCTCAATGCTCTCATCACCATTTAATAATGCGTTAAGTGAATGCGCGGATCACCAGATCCCACATATTTTTCAAACTGCTGCATTGCGAAGTTTGGGGCAAACTGTCTTCATCCCCAATTGTCAGTTATGCCGAGTATGGATTTATGAGGTGGTCGCCATGAGTGGCCAAGAATTGTTGCCACAATTTCACCATGCTTGGTTGTTGGACAATGGCGTTCCCTGCGCTTAGATAAGAGCCATATTGCCCTTGGGGATATGCCGCAAAATTGGGTAGTTGACGTGTTTGGAACTATGAGGCAACTAACATACTCCAACTGGGAATAGCTGTTAGGTCACTCCTTGGTAGAAAGGCCCTGGTGCGAATGCTGGTTACCCCATTTATTCCGGGAAGAGTTGGGGAGGATTGGCAAAGTTATATCCTAGCCGTTGATAATTGTATATTTACACTTATAATCATGATATGGTTTAAGTCATTTTATACTTCATATGAAAGATTTCACGTGGTATGTAGTTGCTTTTTATGCAAATGCAGGTACTAGGTAAATCTTGGAAGTAAAATGATTAAAGTTGAAAATATATGCAAAAAGAGTGAAAAAGGTGCAAAAAGATGCATGGAACTTAAGGAATTAGCAAAGGATCAAAGATGTCAAAGATAGGTAGAAATCGCAAAGAAGAATCATGTGAAAAAGGCATGTCACGATTGTGACACATATATCATGGTCACAACTTGTTAACCTTCACAACAGAAAGTTGCCAACCAAGTATTCACGGTCGCGACATACATTCGTGGTCATGACCTTGACAGTTTTCGGTCAACTCTTCTCTTCTTTCAACCCTCTGGATAAGAACGATCAATTACCATCAACCGCCATTAGCTGTCAGATGAAAAGACACCTTTTGGAAGTCAACCAATCTTGAAAAGGTGCCTTTCCATTGTAGATGAGATCAAACCAATTTAACCAATCATAATGAAGCGGTGCAACTCTTCGCTAATGGACACGACCCTTCGTCTGAATGGATGCAACCCTTCGTACTCTATAAATAGGACTCCAAACTCCATAATTTCGTGGTGTGGCATATGGTATATGGTCTATAATATGGTATACGTCCATAAATAGTTTTAGAGAAAAAATCATGTAGATTTCACTTCATTCTAAGTTAGCAAGAAAATGTATAAGTGATTTGAACCTTATTTCGATCACTAGATTTTTCTACATATTCGAGCGATTATTTTATAAGTGTAATTGCAAATCACTTATCAATAAAAGTTTTCATTCTTCAATATTCGTTTATTCAATCTTCACAAAGAATAGCATCCTAATAGAGGTTTTGTACGAGTCGAGGTCGAATCCAAAGTAGATGCAGGAATTGCGGGGAATTGACGACTCCCATTAAAGAGTGGAAACTGTTTGATTAACTTTAGCTTTCATTGCATACCTTACAACTTTTCTTTGTTTTCTACTTGTACTTTCTATTTTGAAGTTTATGATATGTCTATGTGTCATATTGTGTATTTCGTGTTGATTCTTTTATATTAATCAAGTTATATGCTTTTGAGTTAACTTTAAGAGTGATTTCGAGGTTAACAAGATTGTGTATAATTACTTGATCTATGATTATAACACTATATAGTGAGCCAACATTTTTGGAATGGTAACTTGCTAAATATGGCTATGTGAGAGCGACCAATACTAAGCACAGTACTATTGTTATCAAGATTTATATAATCGTCTTAATTCTTTTGCACTAGATTTAGAAAAGTCATTTCATCTGTTTCTCTATGGTGAATAATTGAATATTTGAGTGTCTAGAACCAAATCTATAAAAGTAGTCTAGTGTATGTAACATCTTTGATGATGTTGCATGTTTTCTTTGCTATACTTGTTCGTGGGGATAATCTTTACCAATTTCTTCAACTCTAATCTATTTAAACATTCATCTGTTTATTTACCATCATATCCCAACCAACCCAACAACAATAAAATTATCTATTTTATTTTCTTTATTCCGTTACTCTTGTTGGTCTTTAGAACTGGTTCCTTCCCTGTGGGATCCATATCTTTTAAAACTACATCAAAACTGTATACTTGCAGTGGTCACCATTTTCATATTTGATAAGTGGTATTGACAACACCTGTTCATATAATGAACTTTTATAGAGTCAAAACCCTTGTGATCAGCCACCCAATTTGAGCCTGGTTTAACTAACTTTATCCTGCTCCGAACTGATAAAAGGCAGTTGGGGGCACCCTGAGTGAGGTGGGAGGTCCCCATATTTTAGGCTGGCTAGATGGATTGTTGTTATTAAGGGTGACCTCCGGGTTGGACACTACGATCTGGGCCCTCCCAACATACTAGCGAATGAGTGATGCTAGCTGTTAGCTATTGGCAAAGGCATTAAAGGCAATTGCAATCTCGTCGCTCATCGACCATTGATTTATCTGTTGAGAGTTTTATCACGTAAGAATAGGGTGATCCTCCCCCGCTTCTTCTCCTTGTGGATTGGCCATGAAAGATGCACGTTGAACTGAATCTGAATTGGAACCTGAGTCCTCACTTGAGTCAGTATATGAAACCTCCTCCAGATTGGCCATGATTGTACATGTAACACGGAACAAGCGATGAGCAACCCTTTTCTAAGCTAAGACACAAAAGCAGAGGATCATATTGTACATGTAAGATTTATGATATGATTCATAATGCAGGAAATGCATGAGATTTTTAATGATCTGGCTGCATTCACAATGGGTTAGCATGCCATGATGTAAATTAACATGTATGTCAATCCATTTGAAACAAATAGGTTATTCGTTAGTTAAAGATGAAAATATGAGGATATGAAAATCCTACACCAGGGGTTGGATTTGAGATTTGTTCAATGTCTGTGTGACATTGCAATATGAGTGGTGTAAGTTAGGTGACAAAGTTACTCATATGGTAATAGATCAAAAGTTTGAGGTTTTGTACTACAACTAGGTCCCATGAGGAGGTCAAAATTATTTCAGGTGAGCAGTGCGGCATAACCTAATGAAATGAAAACAACTACTATATGTAGTTATCTAATGAATGATTTGGTTACTTTTATCAATTAGGGTGGAGTTTTGGATGCCTATGTGGTCACCGCTATTTTAGGGTATTGTGATGATACATGAATCTTTGCCCGTGTGGGCAGATGGTTCGGGTATTAAGCATATACCCTTAAAGATTTGGTAAGGTAAGATTTTTGAAATAAGTTTACCCCATGTGGGCTTAAGTTTTGATGTCAGCAGGGACATCATGCTATGTGGGAAAAATGGTTTGGGTAGGTTTTTGCCCCGTTTAGGCTTTGTAGTATGTGTGATAGTCCCGCGTGGGCTATGAGTTGGACATCAAGTGGACATCTCAAAGATGATGTGTGGGAAATATTATTTCCCCTTGTGGGCTATGTGTCTGATGTCAAGTGGACATCACACAGTAAAGGAAAGGTATGTTTTCCCTGTGCGGGCTAATAGCCGGATGTCAAGTGGACATCTTGCTAGGAAGGGGTAAGTGAAGCTTCATGACTCTAATTGGTTCATGTTGTCCTAGGGTAACACGATCTTGAGTGTAATCTAACCATAAGTGTTTGTGACACCGATTTGGCATGATGATGAGAAGATGTTATGTTACATCATATTAACATTATGAGTGTGTGCATCCAAGTGTCTACACTAAAATTCATGGTTAGCATGACATTGCACAATGATAAGTAGTAAACACAAGCACACAATGTTCAATCTTCAAGCCATACAACTCCCGTGCATAGGGTTTTTGGCTAGTCTCTATCCTATGTTTGGTTCATCTTAGTACCATGAAGATACTAAGGAGCGCACTTGTAAGAAAAATAAAATGCATGGTCGTTTGATTGGGTAACACCCTAGGGAAAATGCCTATGGCTTATTTACATGAGGTTTGTAAATGGGTTGTTGATTTAGAAGGTTCTTGTTGCACTAAAATACACTCCAAGCCTCTAATGAGGGAGGTACATGCGATATGGCAACAAACTCCACCAGCTCAAGTACTATCTTTTCTCAAAGAGGTAGGTTAATATAAGAGAAAGCTTCACGATAATAAGGGTACCTTAGACTTACGGGCTAATCCGTTCTATTACAATGCGAAATTATGAATATATCATAATTAAGAGAAAATGGAATAATTTGATCAATAATTTTTGGCACTTATCCAAAATCTAAAATCTTTGAAAAAATAACTTTTTAGAAAAAATCCCCAGCACGGTCACCACTGTGAGCGGACGACACAGAGCGATAGGCCGAGAGCTTACGGAGATGAGACATGTGGTCCACTGGGGTGTTTAAAAAAGTGCCGGGTCATGGACCCGGGAAAGGTTGGTTGAGAAAGCGAAAACATTTTTCGATCAGTCAAATCCGAATATGCCATCTCTTAGTGTGGAGTTACCACCTGGATCATCTCTTTCTAGGAATTAGAGTCCTGTGAGGCTTAACGTCCGGGGGACGGCCCACTAAGACATAGAGATTCAGCACTTATCCAAAATCTAAAATCTTTGAAAAAACATGTTTTTAGAAAAAATCCCCAGTGAAGTCGCCATTATAAGTGGACGACACGGAGAGATGGGCTTAGAGTGCGTGGAGATGAGAGGTGTGGTCCACCGGGTTGTTTATGTAAAAGTAAATTAACGGGTTTTGGGACCTGGGAAGAGATTGATTGAGAAAGCGAAAACATTTTAGATTGGTTCAATCCCACTTCCGCAGTCTCATAGTGTGTAGTCGCCACTTGGATTATCTCATTCTAGGAATTAGAGTCCTGTGAGGCTTAATGTCCGGGGGAGGGCCCACTACGGTATAGAGATTCAGGTCCGAGATAAGTTTCTTATTTCTTATGTGATCACACTATATTACATCTATAGAAAATCGTATTTCTTAATTGTGCATATTCACACTTAAGTCTTTTTGAACTTATTATGCATGATTTAATGTATGTGCGGAAAGTAGTAAATCCATACAAAAAGCAATAAATAAATAGGGAAAGTAAAAGCGGAAAAGTAAAGATTACAAATTACAAAACCTCGGGGGATGCAACCACCCACCTATTCTATTAATTACAATTCCCGTAAAAATAATATTTGCAACACCCCGAAGGAAAATAAAATCCTAGGCATACATCTAACCTGCATCCACAAAGGTTAGCACGAGATATGACACATATGTTCGATCTGATTTTGAAAGACCTGTGTGGCCTAATTAAAACATCGACGGTTTAAGGTTATTAATTTAAATAAAAATGGTTCATTTTTATTTGCACGTATGTGGATCAATTTTATTAGTGAAAATGACTACATGGCAAAGTTTGAGGCTTGCTATCCGGGAATAATTTGTATTCCCTTTGTAGGGGCATTGTAACATAAAAGTTAAAAAGAAATAAAAGATGAAGAAGAAAATTACAACATTTATAATAATAATAAATAAAGTAATTCCTAGGTCCACATGTAGAACAACATCGGAAGCACGAGATAAGGAAACTCTAGGAACTAAGAGGTTTTACCCTTTTGATGTGAATCCACTTCGAAGTATCCATTTGATCCTCGGGAGCATTTCTCGTTCGTTTTGATTTAGTTGTGGTTTAATTGGAAAATAAATTTTTATTTATTCAAAAGATAATCAGACTCGGGTTTTAAATTTGTTTTAGACCATAGAATATCTAAGGATTTAAGAAGAAATAGATGAAAGAAATTTGTTCTAGAGATAAAGAGTTTTGGAATCCAAATGTGTTTTGGACCTGAATTATCTAAGAAAATTTGAAAGAAAATATTTTGTAATTTTTTCCTCTGAAAATTAGATTTTTCTCTGAAATTTCGAGCCCCCCTCAATCCAAACAAGTTTGACTATTTATAGGAGAAAACCTCGAAAATACAAAAAGGCATGTAAATTTGGCAAGGCTCGCCAGAGAATTTGGCGAGCCTCTCCTTTGGAGAGGGAAGTCTCGCTAGAGAGTCTAGCGAGGCTCACCACACTCTTTGGCGAGGCCAGATTTTCTGGCAAGGCTTGCCTCGCCCAAGCAGGCTTCAGATTCGATTTTCCGCTGCATTTTTGAATTTTTTTTATGTATTTTCATATTTTTTAATTAATTTCTGAATCAAAGGAAAAAATTAAATAATTTTATTAGAAAAGTCCTTTTGAATTCAGAGATGAGGAAGACTCCCATTTGATGATCATCGGACGGACGAAAATTGTGTGATCCAAGGATAAAAATCTGAAAAGCCATCATCATTGAATGCCAAAGCTGGTACAAAATTACGTGCTCATAATAGTGTAAAAGTGCGTGGACATAGTGGGAGCTATGTGGTTGAGAACTGCACATACTTGTTACTATGAATAGTCTAAATATCACTAGTCATAGTTTCATTGAGACTAAACATCAATGAAACAGATATACTAGCATGTGTAGGCTTAATCCTTGGATTAGATCCAAGTAGTCGATCTCACCAATTAAAGGTGGTACCTTGAGTTAACACATGGATGTATTCAGGTAATACATTGGAGACTTCTATGAGATGGATACTCAGAAATAACTATATCCATATGTTGGTATCATGTCTTATAGTAGTAGCAGTACAAGTATCCTCAGACTTGAGATACTAGTTACCTTGTGTAGGAGTTGCTATACTTTGGATAATACTTATTCATACCCTGGTGATCAGGATGACACGAGTGATTATGGGCTTAGTGATGATCACATTTTGGTAAGCCGAGTAGTCAAGATGGAATCCATCGCTCCTGATATAGTGATCTAATGGGAGATGTACCTTAGGGCCCATTATTAAAGTAACACACTCATAAACCTCTACTTAGAGTATAAGATTAATATAATGGGTTTCTAGTCCATCTTGATGGTGAGTGGTGTTCTTCATGAACAAGTTTAATTCCCAGATAGCTACGACTATTATATGAGATAACACTTAATCCGAGCTCAATAAACTAGATGGTACTTAACTTGATGGAAGGAGTGTATTGTATTGGTTTCTATTGTAAAACCGGATCAAGTCACACATATGTGATGTTCCATGTATTAGGGGATCATACGCCTTTGTTAGAAAGCCCATTTGATCGTTTAGAGCTATCGGGTTCCATATCGGTCTAGAACACTGAGCCTAAAGGTTCCCAGATGGGAAGACAAGTTTAGGTTAACTTGTAGTGGCTGAATACTTTGGGATCCTATTAGGTTACACACTTTTGGTCTTTATCAGACTAAGTAAATAACTTATAGACAGGGTCAATATTGAAAATAGAAGTTGTCAAATTCATTAGAAGAATTATTAATTGGTTGGACCGAATTACTAATTAAAGAGAATAAAGTGGAATTAGGTAAAAATTACAAAAAGCAGAGCTAGGGAATTTTTCCCATTGCGAGTAGGCCCCCCCCCAAATGAACATTAGTTAATTGAAATGGGGCTAGCGCGATTTCCCCGCGAGTTGAAAAGCTCGCATACCACTAGCGCGCAAGCATGCTCATGCTTGCTAGAGGGCTTGAAGCTCGCAAGCCCATGCTTGCGATGGCAAGGCATTCCTACAATGGCTTACCTTGTACAACCCACGTAGGTTAGTCCACGGGTCACCATGACCGTTGCAGCTAACCTGATTAGGATGGGATGGGAATATTCCAACCACACCTAGTAATTGAGGGGGAGTCTAATACTCCCCCTTTTCCTTATATATAGACCACTAGTTTCTCTTTATTCTATAAACACACACACAATTCTCTCCAGCTTAATTTTTCTCTCTGAGTTCGACATCTCTCTTTTCCTTCGTTGCGTGAGATCCTCCATGAGTTTCTTCTAACAAATTAAAAATTCTTTTGAAGGCTCTTTCTAAAGTGAGCCTTCTTAGTTTATTTTCAGGTTGGTCTTTGAGCATTTTAACAGTTGTTGTTTACTAACGAGTTCTTCCTCAACGAGGTTTTGGTCAGTGAAGATCCGTGTGGATTAATCATAGGGGCTCTCCCAGTTTGGAAGCTTTGCCGAATTGCTCCAAGGGAACACTATCATCAAAAGAGAGAAAGCATGCATCAACTAGTAATGCTCTAAACTTAGATTCTAGGTTTCATTTATAAGCTCTATAAACCTAAAAGCATCAATGGAATGTTTTAAATCTTATGTTAATTGTAAGTTTTGAAATTCCACTTTGCAATGTTTGCATATTCAATTACTATCATGATTAACAAACATGGTTATGATAACTCTAAAAAGTTACAGAAAATGGGAGTTACTTATGATGAGGATACCTTGAAATAGATTGTTTTGAAAGGTCTACCACATAGGTATGACAATTTCAAGACAAATTCTATGGCATCAATGATTAATTTAATATGTCCAAGATGGTAGACTTGTTAGAACAATATGATATACAATTTAGAAATAAACTTGAAAATCAACTTGTTGCTAAGGATTGAAAGTTAAGAAAGTCCAGAGCTTTCAAGGTCAAGAGAAGACTCATGAAAAGTATTGAAAAGAAACGTGAGTTAATAGCTCTGATTTTTGAACAAGTGAAGAAGGGGTGAAGTGAGGCATCTACTTCAAGTATGTTCATGATAGAGAGTTTCTCTACAGTTCCCTATGAGTCTACTTGAGTATTAGATGCTGGTTGTGGTATTAAAATTTGTACTTCTATGCATGGATTGCGAAACTTTAGGAGGCTTGCAAAGAGGGAAATTAACCTAAGAGTTGGAAATGGAG
The DNA here is from genome assembly GCA_949673415.1 of Euphorbia schlechtendalii. NCBI lineage: Eukaryota > Viridiplantae > Streptophyta > Magnoliopsida > Malpighiales > Euphorbiaceae > Euphorbia > Euphorbia schlechtendalii. Next base: position 19,242 of record CATIWQ010552631.1, on the reverse strand, counting down.
CATTAGTTTCTGCAACAGCTGTAGGGACATATAGCCTTCACTCGCTTAGTGGCCTAGTTTTAGTTTTGAACAAATGCTATTATACTCCAATTATCACTAAGAATGTTATTTCTGTTGTACTTTTAGCAAAAGAGGGATTTGAAATTTTATTTTCTAATAATAAATGTCAAATTCAACGTAATAATGTTCTTTATGCTTGTGGAATATCTTTGGATGACATTTATGTTCTATTTACTAAAACTGAAATTCTAAATATGAACATTGTTAAGAAATTAGGATTAAATAATGAGAAATCCTCATACTTATGGCACCATTATCTAGGCCATATAAATGAGACTCACTTAACTAAGTTACACAAATGTGGAGACTTATGACCAATGGAATGGGAATCCTATGGTGAGTGCAAACCTTGTTCAAAAGGGAATATGACTAATAAACCTTTCAAAGTAAGGGTCAGCGTGCCACTAGTACTTTGTAAATAATACATTCCGATGTATGTGGTCCAACGAGTGTTGAGACACATGAGGGTTTCGTCTACTCCATAACCTTTGTCGATGATTACTCATGATATGGTTATTGGTACCTTATGAGGCACAAGTTTGAGAGTTTTCAGAAATTTAAAGACTTCGAAATTGAAGTAGAGTAACAGCTTGGGAAAAGTATCTAGACCCTTCGATTTAATCAAGGTGGTGAATACTTAAGCCAAGAGTTCTAGGATTATCTAAGGGATAATGGTATTTTATCCTAGTGGACACCTCCATATACACCCTAAAACAATAGAGTGTCAGAAAGGAGAAGTCAAACCCTACTCGATATGTTTCTGTCCATGATGAGCTAAGAAAAACTCAATAGATCCTTTTGGGGTTATGCACTTGAGAGCGCAGTTTATATGCTAAGTAGAGTGCCCTCAAAATCAGTTAGTCAAACTCCATACGAATTATGGTATGGTAAGAAACCTGCTCTTTGTCACCTGAGAGTTTGGGGATGTCTTGCGTATGTAAAGAGGATAGGTTTAGATAAGCTGGGTGCTATAATTTATAGTTTTCTATTTCTAGGTTACCCTATAAAGACTGTAGGGTATACCTTTTACGATCCCAAGGAACAAAAGTCCTTGTTTCCAGAGATGCTCAATTCCTCGAGAAGGAGCATATACTTGCAAAAACTAGTGGAACCAATCTTGGGTTAGGCACTCAAGAAGATCAAACAGACAATCAACTGATTATACGTACACCTGTTACACAAGATAGTGTAAGCATAGAACAGCTTATTATAACATCGACATTGCATAGGTTAGGTCAGGCTCCAATCTCTCCCGAGCGATACGGGTTTCTCATCACCAAAGATAAACATCTCTTCCTTATGGAAGATTATGAGCCCAACATAAAAGGAGGCAATGGATGACTCAGAGTTTGACAAATGGCTTACAACCATGAGGTCGGAAATGGACTCCAGGTAAAAAAATCAAGTTTGGAGCATGATTAATGCTCCAAGTAGGATTAGGCCAATAGGATGTAAGTGGGTTTTCAAGAAGAGCACTGACATGGACGGTAACATAGCTACCTATAATGCAAGGTTGGTAGCAAAAGGGTATAATAAAAAAGAAGGCATTGACTATGATGAGACCTTTTCACCGGTGGCCATGCTAAAGTCTATCAGGATACTCCGTGCCATCACCAATCATTAAGATTATGAAATTTTGGCAGATAGATGTGAAGACAACTTTTCTTAACGGGAATTTGGACTGGGATGTGTATATGGCACAACCTAAGGGTTTTTATCCAAAGATGGCTCAAAGTTATGTAAGTTGCATAAGTCCATTTATGGACTTAAGCAAGCATCGAGGAGTTGGAATATTAGGTTTGACAAGAGAATCCAAGAAATTTATTTTGTGTCAAATGCTAATGAGCCCTATGCTTATAAGAAGGCTAGTGGGAGTGTGATCATTTTCCTTGTATTATATGTCGATGACATTTTACTAATAGGAAATGATATTCCTTTTCTTCAAACAAATAAGTCTTGGTTGTCAAAGATGTTTTCTATGAAAGACCTTAGAGAAGCAGCTTTTATAATTGGTATAAAGATCGACTGAGATAGATCCAGAAGGCTTTTAGGTCTTTCGTAAAGTATATACATAGACAAGGTTTCAGCTAGATTTAACTTTGAGCAATCAAGAAAGGGTCGTCTCCCAATGTCTCACACGATTAACCTTTCTAAATTTGAGTGTCTAAGTACACAAGAGGAGAGACTGCGCATGAATGGAATACCCTATACCTCAATGATAGGTTCCATCATGTATGCTATGGTACACACTTGACCTAACATCTCACATGCATTGGGCATCATGAGTAGATTTCAATCTGTCCCAGGTGAGAAGCACTGGATGGCCGTTAAAACTATCCTTAAGTACGTACGTAGGACTAAGGATATGTTTTTAGTATATGGAGAAGGTGATCTCACTTTGAAGGGATACACTAAAGCACATTTTCAAACTAACAAGAATGATTATGAGTCCCTATCAGGTTATGTGTTTATGTTAAATGGAGGGGCAGTTGTTTGGAAAAGTTTCAAACAAGATACGACTACTGTTTTAACCACGAATATGAGTATTTTGTTACTTTTAAAGCAGCTAAGCAAGCCATCTAGCTTAAGGAATTTGTTGATGATCTCGTTGTGGTGTCCAGCATTGTAAATCCAATAGCTGTCTATTAAGATAACAATGGGGCTATTGCTATGTCAAAAGAACAAAGGTCTCGTCATAGAAATGAACATATACTTAGAAAGTACTATCTCATTCAGGAGATGGTAGCTAGAAAAGATATAGATTCCGAATACATCCTGAGAGATCAAAATCTAGCGAATGGGCTAACTAAGCTATTGTCTCTAGTTAAACATGACCAGTATGTTAATGACTATGGCATGAGGCACATGGGCAATTGACTCTAGTATAAGTGGGAGATTGTTAGACATGATGTATGCCATAGAGGCAATTAGGGCGATATATCTTTATTACCTATAATGTACAAACGGTTTCAGATTATTATTATTAATAATTAAGCCATCTTTGTTACGTATCAGTGCTTTCAATTTATATATGTATCTCTCTAATATCATATATGTATAGTATTAAATATGTATATGTGCATTGATGAGACAAAGTCTATGACTACGTCATAGCGTAAAAATGAGAGGACATAGTGGTAGCTATGCGATGTGAGAATTGCATATACGTGTTACTATGAATAGTCCAAATATCCCTAGTCATAGTTTCATTGAAACTGGACATCAATGGAACGAACAGACTAGCATGTGTAGGCTTACTTATTAGATTAGATCTAAGCAGGCGATCTCATGAGTTCAAGGTGGTACCATGTGTTAACACATGAAGGTATTCGGGTAATACATTGGAGACCTCTGTAAAACAGACACTCAGAAATAACTATATCCATGGTATGTCTTATTGTAGTAGTAGTAGTATAAGTATCATCAAATGTGAGATATTGGTTACCTTGTGTAAGAGTTGCTATGCTTTGGATCATACTTATTCAGACTCTAGCGATCAAGATGATAAGGGTGATTACGGGTATAGTGATGATCACATGTTGGTAAGCCGAGTAGTCAAGATGGGATCCATTGCTCTTGATATAGTGATATAGTGGGAGATGTACCTTAGGGAACCTTTTAAATTAACACACTCATAATCCTCTAATAAGAGTATAAGATTGATAGAACGGGTTTCTAGTTAATCTTGATACATAATGGCTGAGTGTTGTTTTTCATGAACAAGTTTAACTCTATGATAGCTATGGCTATTACATGAGTTAACACTTAATCTGAGCTCAAAAAATTAGATGGTACTTAACCTAATGGATGTAGTGCATTGTATTGGTTACTACTGCAAAACTAGATCAAGTCACAAGAACATGATGTTCCAAGTATCGGGGATCGTAAGCCTTTGCTAGAAAGGCTATTTGATCATCTAGGGTAATCGAGTTCCATATCGATCTACAATAATGAGGCTAAAGGTTTCTGGATGGGAAGTCAAGTTCAGGTTAACCTTTACCAGCTCAATACTTTGGGATCCTATGAGGTCACACACTATGGGTCTTTATCGGACTAAGTAAAGAACCTATATTCGGGGTCTATATTGAGAAAATGTTTTGTTGAATACATTGGAAGAATTATTTATTTGTTAGACCAAATTAATAGTTATGCAGAATAAAGAGAAAATAGGAAAAAATTGCATAGAGTGGAATAAGGGAATTTTCCAATTGCGAGTGGGCCTCGAATGAACATGGGTTGTTTGAAGTTGGGCCTACGCAGCTGCCCTGCGAGCTCAAAAGCTTGTGGGCCACTATCATGATGAGTAAGCCTGTGTGCACTAGTAGGTCGCCAGCTAATGCTTGTGGTACAAGGGAAGCCCGCAAGGGCTTGCCTTGTGAGAGACCCACATGTTAGCCTACAGTTAACACTCCCCCTTTTTCCCTATATATAGAACTCTAACTTCACTTTATTCCACACTTCAGCTCAGCTTTTCTCTCTGAGTTCGACATCTCTTTCTTCATTCATTTTGCGAGATCCTTCATGAGTTTCTCCAAACAATGAAGAATTCTTTTTGAAGGCTCTTTCTGAAATGAGCCTTCTCTATTTATTTTTAGGTTGGTCTTCGAGCGGTTTAGCAGCTGCTATTTACTAATGGGTTCTTCTTCAATGAGGTTTTGGTAAGTGAAGATTCGTGTGGATCAATCGTAGAGGCTATCCTAGTTTGGAAGCTCGTGCTAAAGAAGTTCTATTGAATTGCTCTGAGTGATCACTTCTACCAAAGAAAGAGAAAGCACATATAAACTAGTAAAGTTTTAAACTTAGATGATAGGTTTCTTTTATAAGCATTATAAACCTATTAGCGTCTATGGAACATTTTGACTTAAGATTATATCAATCATGGCATGCTTAGGAGATTTTTAGATTATTTTTATGCTTTGAAATTTCGGCTTGCAACATTTGCATGTTTAATTACTATTTTGATTAACTAGCAACACCTACTTCTTTATATAGATTAGTGACCTTCATATCTGTGCTTCTCTTCATTTTGGCTTGCTCCTCATTAAACGTATGAAACATTGTAGCTGGAGTTGCCTATGTGCCATTCAAGCTACTCAGCTGCTCGGTAGTAGCGTCAATACTACCCTTCATCTTTCCTGCTACAATGTTAGCTATAACAGTAGATGTGGGGATAGAGGTGATAGCTACATTGAGTTGAGCTGCAAAATCGAAAAGTTTAGTTAATATCAAAGCCATTTTGGCCACAAGGCCTTTGGTGCTCTCTTTCTCTAGATGATTACGAATGGTAGACAGGATTCCTTAAATCTTTTGGAATTCTTCGTAATAAGCCAATTCAAAGGGAATACTGGAGTGCGCATATAATTCCTTTGACTTTATAGACAAGTTTGTCGATTCTTGAGACAATACCACACGACTTAACTATCCATCCAACTTAGCATCATTTCTGAGAGTTGGGAATTACTTCCTAGTCGACTCCCGAATCTGAGCCAAGATGGCTGAAATAGCCAAGTCCTCTTGGACTAGCTTACTCTTGGAGGGAGTTGCTGTTCACAAATTTTTGGCTATACTCGTTCAGAAAAGCTTATCCCTGGCAACGGCACCAAAAACTTTTTCGCCACTTTTCTACTGATAATTTTATTAACTTATTCGTGATATTTTTGCGTTAAAGTACTGATGTTGTCAATACCACTTATCAAAATAGAAAAATGATTATAACTACAAGTATAGAGTTACGATGTAGTTTTAAAAGATATCGAACCCGTAGGGAAAGAACCATCTCTAACGATCAATAAGTGAAATGGAACAAAAGAAAATAAAATAAATGATTTTTTTTGTTGGTAGGATGGAATATGATGGTGGGTAAATGTATATAGATCATAGTAGAAGAAATTAGTATAGATTATCCCTACGAACAAGTATAGCAAAGAAAACATGCAAAATCAACAAAGATATTACGTACACTAGACTAATTTAACAAAATCGGTTCTAGATATTCAGATATTCAATTATTCACCGCAAAGCAACACATTAAATTACTTTTCTAAATCTAGTGCAAATGAAATAAAGCAATTATATAAACCTGGATAACAATACTACTATGGTTAGTACGGGTCATTCTCACGTAGCCATATTTAGTAAGTTACCATTCCAAAAATGTTGGCTCACTAAACAGAGTTAAAATTACAGATCCAATGATTACACACAATCTTGTTCACTCGGAACTACTCTTAAAGTTAACTCAAAAGCATATAACTTGATTAATATAAAAGACTCAACACGAAATACACATTATGACACACAGACATATCATAAACTTTGGAATAGAAAGTATAAGTAGAAAGCAAAGAAAAGTTGTAAGGTATGTAAGTGAGAGCTAAAGTTGATATAACCGTATCCACTATTTAATGGGAGTTGTAAATTCCCGCAATTCCTACATCTGCTTTGAATTCGGTCTTAACTCGTACAGAACCTCTACTAAGATGCTATTCTTTGTGAATATCGAACAAATGAATGAAAAATGGAAAATTTTATTGATAAGTGATTTGCAATTTCACATATACAACAATCGTAGAAATATGTAGGGAAATCCAGTGATCGAAATAGGGTTTGAATCACTTATACATTTTCTCGCTAACTTAGAATGAAATGAACTCTACATGATTTTTCTCTCTATCTATGCATACACGTAAACACAATATATTCCACTTTCACTCTCTCTAACCCTTATCACAAAAATGGTGAAGTTTAGAACCTTATTTATATAGTACAAAGGGTTGCATCCATCTAGATGAAGAGTCGTGTCCATTGGCGAAAGATTGCATCACTTCTTTGTGATTGTATGAAAGGCTTTGACCTTATCCACAATGGATAGGCACCTATTCATGATTGGTTGACTTCCAATGGGTGTCTATTCGTTTGATAGTTGATGGCGATTGATGGTAGTTGATCGCTTTTATCCGGCAGTTGAAAGAAGATAAGAGTTGACAAAAAACCATCAAGGTCACGACCGCGAAGTACATGTCGTGACCGTGAATACTTGATTGGTAACTTTCAGTTATGAAGAATACTATGTCGTGACCGCGAATGGGTATTGCGACCGTGAATTGTGTTTTTCTTCAAAATCCTTCTTGTAACTTTACCGATCTTCGACAGCTTCAATCTTAAGCTAAATCCTTAAGTTCCATGCATCTTTTTGCGCCTTTTTCACTCTTTTTTCATAGATTTCCAACTTTAATCATTTTACTTCCAAGATTTACCTAGTATTTGTATTTGCATAAAATACAATTACATACCACGTGAAATCTTTTATATGAAGTATAAAAATGACTTAAACTATAGTGTTTAATGTGTAAAATTATAATAATAATGTGTAATTATACACTTATCACACCCCCACACTTAACTTTTGCCTTGTCCTCAAGGTAAATTCAACAGAAGTGTATAAAATAGTACTCAAGTTCCTACCTCATTTGGTGATAGACTATTGTAGTGAGTACCATATTCCCACGTTGCATAAGATTCAAGTGAAATTTCGAGATTTCCCACAAATTAGTAATGTGCAATTTATATAGTTTAGTTGCATACCTTTGCTCTTAATGGAGTTTCAACCTAATTGCATCTTCATATAAGCATTATATGCATACTTCAATATTTCCTTCTCTTAAGTATAGTATAAATTATGAAGGACTTTAAAAGCGCACTTTGAATAATTTTCAATCAAGGCATTTTTATGTAACCGTGGATACTGAAAACGCTCTTAGTAGTTGCATTTTATACTCATACCACTCTCCCCTTTATTTAGTGGTTGCATTTTATGCTCCATACCACTCTCTTATTTTTTTTCTTTTAAGCATATGTTTTTGAAGTACTTTGTACTTTGCACCCATTTTTCATGCTATGCTATTTTTCTTTTTTCACTCAATGAATGGTTGCAGTTTCTACTCCGTACCATTCCTCACCTTTTGCATAACTCATTGGTTTTCCTCTCTTTCTTTTGATTTTTCACTCTTAATACCCTCAACCTTTATTGATTAATTTTAAAGTATTATTGTTATAGTTTTCCAACACTTTAAACAAACTCAATACTTATATGACTTATTCGAGATTTGCATATAAAACTCATAGTAAGAATACTTCTAGATATTACTCTACTTAAACTTATTGGAAGCATTAAACTAAAACTATAAAACTTATACTAATTCATGTTGCATTAAAATATACAACAAAACTTACTTGGAATGTTGCTTTTGAATGTTACTCACCACTCATCCTTACCAAATTGATAAATGTTGTGCTAATAATGCTCAATTTCATCATGCGCTCAAATTTGCACTAACATCAAACTTGTAATAGCTAACACTCACAATAACCTTGGACAAATGTTAGTAAAGTATAAGAATGGATGATGTATAAATAACAATTATTTTCATTTTCTTCATTTTTTTCATTTTATTTAATTTTTTTGGATTTTCAGGGGTTTTTACAAATGTCCCCCCACACTTAAGAAAATAATGTCCTCATTGTGAGACATCTAATAAAAATCAAAACTAAAAACTAGTCTAAAAATATGAAAAAGAAAGGTAAATAAAAGAGAAAAGCCGTTTTATTGTGAAGGAGAATCCATGGCCCATGTTGCGATCGCGAAGGCCTATCGTGATCGTGACGTCCTTATACATAGAAATAGTAGGTTTTGAAAGCCAATATTCACGGGCATGAGATGTATGTTGCGGTCACGATTTTCCTTAATTCTTCAAATTCTTCAAATTTTAGACTTTGTACCTAGAAAAACATAGAAAAACAAATGTACTAAATATAATCGCTCGTTCTCTGGTAATTTGATCTCTAGAACGCACTTGCCTTCCCCGGCAACAACGCCAAAAACTTGTTCGCCAATTTTCTACGGATAAGTTTAATAACTTATTTGTGAGATTTTTGCTTTAAAGTATAGATGTTGTCAATACCACTTATCAAAATAGAAAAATGATGATAACTTCAAGCATACAGTTGCGAAGTAGTTTTAAAAGATATCAAACTCAAAGGGAAGGAACTAGCTCTAAAGATCAATAAGAGAAACAGAACTAAAGAAAATAAAATAAATGATTTTATTTTTGTTGGGTAGGATGGAATATGACGGTGGGTAAATGTATATAGATCATAGTAGAAGAAATTAGTAAAGATTATCCCTACGAACAAGTATAGCAAAGAAAACATGCAAAATCAACAAAGATATTACGTACATTAGACAAATTTAACAAATTCGGTTGTAGATATTTAGATATTCAATTATTAATGACTTTTCTAAATCTAGTGCAAATGAATTAAGACGATTATATAAACTTGGATAACAATACTACCATGCTTGGTATGGGTCGCTCTCACATAGCCATATTTAGCAAGTTACCATTCCAAAAATGTTGGCTCACTAAACAACGTTATAATCATTGATCCAGTGATTATACACAATCTCATTAATCCAGAAACTACTCTTAAAGTTAACTCAAAAGCATATAACTTGATTAGTTTAAATGACTCAACACGAAATACACATTATGACACATAAACATATCATAAACTTCTAAATAGAAAGTATAAGTAGAAAGCAAAGCAAAGTTGTAAGGTATGTAAGTGAAAGCTTAAGTTGATCTAATTGTATCCACTCTTTAATGGGAGTCTTGAATTCTCGCAATTTCTGCATCTGCTTTGAATTCGGTCTTGACTTGTATAGAACCTCCGTTAGGATGCTATTCTTTGTGAATATCGAAAAACAAGTATTGAAGAATGAAAAATTTTATTGATAAGTGATTTGTAATTACACTAATACAATGATTGCTGGAATATGTAGAGAAATCTAGTGATCGAAATAGGGTTCGAATCACTTATACATTTTCTCGCTAACTTAGAACGAAATGAACTCTACATAATTTTTCTCTCTATCTATGCATACACATAAACACAATATATGCCACTTTCACTCTCTCTACCCCTTATCATGAAAATGGTGAAGTTTGGTACCCTATGTATAGAGTATGAAGGGTTGCTTCCATCAAGACGAAGAGTCATATTCACTGGTGAAAGATTGCATCACTTCTTTGTGATTGGATGAAAAGCTTCAACCTTATCCACAATGGATAGGCACCTATTCATGATTGGTTGACTTCAAATAGGTGTCTATTCGTTTAACAGTTGATGGCGGTTGATCGATTTTATCGGGCGGTTGAAAGAAGATAAGAGTTAACCAAAAACTGTCAAGGTCATGACCGCGAAGTACATGTCACGACCATGAATACTTGGTTGGCAACTTTCTATTCTGAAGAATACTAAGTCGTGACCGGTAATGGTTATCATGACCATGAATTGTGTTTTTCTTCAGAATCCTTCTTATAACTTTGCCGATCTTTGACAGCTTCAATCCTAAGCCAAATCCTTAAGTTCCACACATCATTTTGCACCTTTTTCACTCTTTTTTCATAGATTTCCAACTTTAATCATTTTACTTCCAAGATTTACCTAGTACCTACATTTGCATAAAAAATAACTACATACCACATGAAATCTTTTATATGAAGAATAAAAATGACTTAAACTATACTGTTTAATGTGTTAAATAATTATAATAATAAGTGTAATTATACACTTATCAGTTGCTTCATCGGTTGTAAAATTTGACTTAGCAACATCCTCACTTACTTTTCCTTGCTTAGCGGAGTTTTCAGATTAGAGGGGTAAAGGATGGATTGGAAGAAAGGGTAGGTTCAGAATTATTTTGTACATTTAAAGAAGTGGGGGTTAGTTTAGATTTTACAAGGGATGGTGATGGTTGTTTGAGGTTTAAGAGGAGGTGAAGAATGGGTGGTAGTTTGTTGAGTGTGGTATGGTGAGAAGGGGTATAATCAAGAGAATTACAATGTCTTGAATTTGAGGAGGAGAATTTACAGGAGAAGAAGGAATTTGAGTATTTATAGATTGAGCATTTTCAAGATTTATAGGGAAAGAAGGTTTAGGATTCACACAAGAGATGGGGGAAGTATTTACAAGTATCTTGGGGTTGGCTATTTAACCAAAGGATGGGTCAGCCTCAAGTAACTTAGCTAGAGTTAGAAGAGACTTAGGCTGAGTGTGAATTGTGCTTGGGATGTTGGAATCAGGAAGAGTAGATTCTTCTTGATTGAGAATCTCCACATCATCACCAGCATCCTCATCACTGCTCACCACTTAAATATTCTTCTTAACTTGGCGAGTAGTGGTAGAGCGCTTACATTGAGTGCCCCGTGCTTTGGTAAAGACTTCCTCCACATAGGCTACAACCTTAGATTTAGAGCTTTTTCTATTTGCCTTTCTTAGATCTCTGTTTTTCCACATCATATTTGGTTACCTCGAGCTTACGGTTTGTTTGGAGCAGGGTCTCCTCTTGTTCCCTAGCATCCTCTTCCTCTTTAGCCTTTTCTTTCACCTCAACTTCCATCTGAGTATGAGTCTTAAGTTTTAAGTTTTAATTTTTTCCTTTGCCTTGCTTGAGGTTGGGCAGGAGTATTTGTTAACCTTGATTTCTCTAGGCCAGCTCTTACCCTTTGAGAGCTAGCTTTTTCCTTTGGAGAAGATGAAGTAGCAATGGTTGTTGGAATCTATTCCTGCTGAGCAGACAATGGGTCATCCTCAATGGTCTCATCACTAGACCCTTCAAAATCCATAATGAACGCATCCACATCCTCCTTCAACAAACTTTGGGAAACATCGTGTGTTTCGCTTTAGCTTTCTTCAACTTTAGGTCTTTGGCTTTGGTATAGCAGGTGATAACCTACTTATTCTTTAGCCTTCTGAAGTGAGCCATATCCAATGACTCCTTCACTAGAATTATGGTGTCTCCAGGTTCATCAATAAATAGAGATATGTCCAACCGCATAACCTTCATGAGGGCAGTAATCAGGTAACTGTAATGGTAGACGGTAGTAACCTTGGTCAAGTGATGAAGAATCAAAACTGGCTAATTTATTTTCGTACCTTCTACCATATGGTAGATTATACACCTCTCAAAATAGGTGCAACTACTTAAAGACCTTATCTTGAGCAAAATCAATTTCACAAGCAGCTCATGACAAGCTCTCGCCTCCCAACTCATTCATGATATTGCTATTTCTTTAGATCCATAGTCAGTAGGGAGTTCTCGATCTTATGGGATGATATCTTTCTCTTCGTCTTTGCTTCTTATAAGCTTTGTTCCCTTTAATGACATATTTAGGAGACTGGCCACCTACTCGACACAACTTAGGTACGAGATGTTGTTGAATTCCACTAAGAGAACATCATCATAGACTTTGATTTTGTAGAGACTCTAGTAGAAGCCTGTGATCAGGCTTTTTATGGCTGGTCCTTTAACCAGTAGGAATTGATTGACATTTTTCTTCTTGATAACCTGGTACATGAATTTGTTGAGCAAAAGGCTATCATAGTTGACATCAAATACATGAATGAAGTGTAGATTTTCAAGCTAATCTTCTTTGGTAAAAATGGCTCCATGGGGAACATGATCCTCTGCATCATCCCATCAATATGAACATGCATCTTCTTCCTAGATTTGTCTTAAAGCTTAAGAAATTCTTTTTGTGTTTGCCATTTTAGTTGAAAGGATTTGAGAGTATTGAGAAAATTAGAGTTCTGTTGTAGTTGAAAAATTGAGATTCTAGAATTGCAAGTAACCTCTCACTTCATTAGATTGTAGCTTTTATAGACCTCTTCAACTTACAATGATATGTGGCGCTCTCACATCATAAGATGAAAAATCAATGTTGAGATTAACACTGATTTAACCGATATAGCAAAATAATGAGTTTTGATTTCAGACGGTTCCAATTTGAAAAGTCCTTTGGATAAGTGGTTTTTGAGTTTTAACTACAAAACTGAATCTCACACCATTACTTTAAAATATAAATGGTGTTAACTATTTGTTATCTCGTTGGGTTGAGTTGAGACTTTATTTTAAACACTTAGCCAAATTTCATGAATTTCTTCATATGGGGTTCACCATTCCTATTACCAGCCTTAGAACATTGAACTATTCCATAGCCAAAGATTTGGTGAATATGTCAGCTCACTATTCTTTTGAAGGAACATACTCTTGTTTGACATCTCCTTTTATCACATGATCCCGTACGAAGTGATCTCTTTTATTAACATGCTTCATCCTACCATGTTGTATTGGATATTTTGGATAGGTCAATTGCACTCTTATTATCATTCATAACTTCAAGGCATTTTGACTTTATAGCATAATCCTCCAGTTGCTACTTCATCCATAGTAGTTGTGCTACATAACTTCCTGCCACCATATACTCATCGAAACAAAAGCTTGCTTATTGTTATACCATGAGGTAAGACATTCTCCTAAGAAATGGCATCCTCCTATTGTGCTTTTCCTATCATGCTTGTCTTTGCCATTGTCAGCATCTGTGAATCCTCTAAGATGTGAAGTTTGAGATGTTGGGATACCATAAACCTGCATTAAGAGAACCTTGCTACTACCTGAGAATTCTCTTAACAGTTGTAAAGTGAGATTCTCTAAGGTCAACTTGATAACATGGGATATAGCACCAAACATATTAAATATCAGGCCTACTGTAGTTAAGTACAGGAGAGAACCAATAATACCTTTATACAACTTGCTATCTATAGGTTTACCAGCTTCATCCTTACTCAAGATTGTGTTAGTGGCCAGGGGTGTGGACATCGGCTTTGAATGCTCCAAATCAAACTTCTTTAAGACTTCCTCGGCATATTTTACTTAGCTAATGAAGATTCCATTTTCACTCTACTTGATTTGAAGTCTAAGAAAAAGCTTAAGCTCTCCCATCATTGACATTTCAAATTCACTCTTCATTTACTTGTTGAACTCTTTGCACTACTTCTCATGAGTTGGTCCAAAAAAGATATCATCCACATAGATTTGGACTAGCAACACATCTTCTTATCTTCGCTGGATAAACAGAGTTGTATCTGCTTTTCTTCTTTTATAGCCTTTATTAATAAGGAAATTGATCAACCTCTCATACCATGCTCTAGGAACCAACTTCAATCTAGAGAGAGCTTTCTTCAGTTTGAGGACATGCTTAGAGGCTCGTGTTCATAAACTTCCTCTTGAATAAAGCCATTTAGGAATGCAGTCTTAACATTGATGTTTCAAATTCTCTCTTCATTTACTTGTTAAACACCTTGAATAACTTCTCATCAGTTGCTCCAAAAGTAATATCATCAACATAAATTTGGACTAGCAACATATCTCCTTTCTTTTACCGAATAAACAGAGTTGTATTTGCTTTCCCTCTATTTGATAGCTGTATAATTACACTTATTATCTTAATATTTTCAATCATAAAATGATATGGTTTAGAGTCATTTTATACTTCATATAAAAGATTTCACATGGTATGTAGTTGTTTTTTATGCAAGTGCAGTATCTAGGTGAATCTTGGTAGTGAAATGATCAAAGATGAAATTCTATGTAAAAAGAGTGAAAAGGGTGCAAACAGATGCATGGAATGCAAGGAATTACCTTAGGATCAAAGTTCTCAAAGACCAGCCAAGTTACAAAGTAGAACCATGAAGAAAAGCACATGTCACGATCGTGATTCCTATTCATAATTGGACAAATCATGCCCGCAACTATCTATCGTGATTACGGCTTGTATTCGTTCACGAGCAGAAAGTTACATACTTATATTCATGATCGCGATATGTATGTCACACTCGTGACTTGTGATGGTTTTGGATAACTCTTCTCAACTTCTAACCACTTGATAAAAACGATCAACTGTCAAACAAAAAGACACCTTTTGCGGAGAATGAAGCTACAAAAGGGTGCCAATCCACTAATGATAAGGATGAATTCTTGTATCCAATCACATTGAAGTGGTTCAACCCTTCACAATTGGAGATGACTCTTCATTTAGATAGACGCAACCCTTCACACTCAATAAATAGAGGTTCAAACCAACCATTTCAGAGAGAATGGGCATGTCAAGGATGTTATAGACGGCATCAATAGATAAGGAGTGAAAGATAAAGATTTTGATAGTTCAAAGTTTTAGAGAAAAAAATGTATAAGTGATTCTATTCTTGTTTCAATCACTAGATTTCTCCACATATTCGAGCGATTGTTATATGAGTGTAATTTCAAAGCACTTATCAATAAAAGTTTCTGTTCTTCAACATTCATTTGTTCTATATTCACAAAGAATGGCATCCTAATGGAGGTTCTATACAAGTCGAGACTGAATTCAAAGTAGACATAGGAATTGCGTGAGTTAACGACTCACATTAAGAGTGGATACGATTTAATCAACTTTAGCTTTCACTTGCATACCTTACAACTTTGCTTTGTTTTCTACTTATACTTTCTAATTTAAAGTTTATGATATGTCTATGTGTCATAACGAGTATTTCGTCTTGCGTCATTTAGATTAATCAAGTTATATGCTTTTGAGTTGACTTTATGAGTGATTTTGAGGTTAACAAGATTGTGTATAATCACTGGATCTGTGATTTTAACGCTGTTTAGTGAGCGAACATTTTTGGAGTGGTAACTTGCTAAATATGGCTATGTAAGAGAGACTTGTATTAAGCATAGTATTGTTATTGTCCAAGCTTTTATAAGTGTCATAATTCGTTTACCCTAGATTTAGGAAAGTCATGTCATGTGTTGCTCTGTTGTGAATTATAGGATATTTGGGCTTCTTGAACTGAGTTTGTTAAAGTTATCTAGTGTTTAAAACAACTTTGATCATTTTGCATATTTTACTCTACAATACTTGTTCTTTGGGAATATCTATATACTTTGCATCTACTCTAATCAGTTCATGCATCTGTCTATTCATCAATTACCATTCACAAACATTCAAATCACTATATTTTCTTTCATCCTATAACTCTAGTTGATCCATAGAATCCAATTCCTTCCCTATGGGATTGATATCTTTTAAAACTACATAGAAACTGTATACTTGCAGTTATCATCATTTTTCTATTTGATAATCGGTATAGACAACATCTGCTCGTATTTAGAACTCTTCTATTATAAGTAGAAAAGGGGCGAACAAGTTTATGGTGCCGTTGCAGTGGAACGAAAGTGCGTTCTAGAGATCAAATTGCTAGAGAACGGGCAATTATATATATGTGTCAACAGATTTATTTATTTTTGGCTTTAAGTATTTATATTTTGTTATTAACATATTTTTCTTGCTTACTCATTGAGTTTTCTTTGTAGCATGTGCATGCCAAGTACACGTAGTTTGGGAGAAAGTTTGGCATCTTTTGAATCAGAAATATAACGATTTGGTAGGAGAAGAAAATGGATAAATAAGAGACAAAGAAGAAGGATGGCTGACGTTGAACAACAAAATGTTCATCAACCTCAACCAAGGCTTATGGATTATGTCATTCCAACAATTAACGGTAAAAATCAGGGAATTGCTAGACCACCAATTAATGCAAATCAGTTTCAAATCAAGCCAGCATTGCTTTAAATGATCAGCAATAATGTGCAATACTATGGTCTACCCAATGAAAATCTGAATGCTCACATTACAAATTTTCTTGAATTCGATGATAGTTTCAAAATGCCCAATGTTCCTGATGAAGCAATTAAACTTCGATTATTTCCATTTACGCTTCGTAATAAAGTGAAAGTGTGGTTGAATTCATTACCCCCAAACTCAATCACCACTTGGAATTGTTCGCCACTTTTCTACTGATAAGTTTAATAACTTTTTCGCAAAGAGTTTGGCTATATATTAATGGTGCCAAAAACTTGTTCATGTAAAGTATAGGTGTTCTCAGTACCTCTTATCAAATAGAAAAATGATGATGACTGCAAGTATACAGTTGCGATGTAGTTTTAAAAGATATTGAACCCACAGGGAAGGAACCAAGTCTAAAGATCAATGAGGAAAACAAAAAAAAAAGAAAATAAAATAATATAAGGTTTTGGATAGGAGGGTTATAATGAAGAATGAGTAAATATAGATGTGAAATATTAGAGAATCTATATATATAGATTTTCCCTACGAAATAAGGATAGCAAAGAAAACATGCAAGTTCAACAAAGATGTTATGATTCACTAAACTAATCTAACAAACACGGTTCAAAATACTCAGATGTTCAATTACTCGCTGCAGAGCAAAACATGAAATAACTTTTCTAAACCTAGCACAAACGAATTAAGACAATTATATAAACCTGGACAACGTCAATACTATGCTTATTACGGGTCGCTCTCACACAGCCATATTTAGCAAGTTACCATTCCAAAAATGTTAGCTCACTAAACAGAGTTATATCACAGTAAGTGATTATACACGATATTGTTAACCCCGAAACTACTCTTAAAATTAACTAAAAGGCTTATAACTTTATTAATATAAAAGATTTAACATGAAATACGCATTATGACGCATAGACATATCATAAACTTCGAAATAGAAGGTATAAGTAGAAAGCAAAGCAAAGCTGTAAGGTATGCAAGTGAGCTAAAGTTGATCAAACCGTATCCACTCTTTAATAGGATTCGTCAATTCCCACAATTCCTACATCTACTTTGAATTCGGTCTCAGCCCGTATAGATCCTCAACTAGGATGCTATTCTTTGTGAATATCGAACAAATGAATATTGAAGAATGAAAACTTTTATTGATAAGTGATTTGCAAGTACACTTATACAACAATCCCTTGAGAATATAGTGAAATATAGTGATCGAAACAAGGATTCGAATCACTAGAACATTTTCTCGCTAACACTTATAAATGTAGCGAATTCTCTATCTATACACACATTATATCTCTCTCATACACTCTAATGTTTTCCCTCTGCTTACCCACAAAATTTGTGAGGTTTGGAACCCTATTTATAGAGTTCAAAGGGTTGCGTCTATCCACATGAAGAGTAGTGTCAATTGGTGAAAGATTGCATCATTTCATTGTGATTGGTTGAGAAACATCAATCTAATCCACAATGGATAGGCACCATTTCATGATTGGTTAACTTCATATACGTGTCTATTCGTTGGTAGTTAATGGTGGTTGATGGCGGTTGATCATGCTTATCTAACAGTTGGTAGTTAAGAAGATAAAACTAAAAAACCGTCCAAGTCGCGACTACGATTTATAAGTCATGACCGTGAATCTTTCATTGGCAGATTTCTATTCTGAAGAAGAACAGCTCGCGACCGCGAATGGTTGTTGCGACCGTGAATTGCATTTTTGTTTAGAATTCCTCTTGTGACTTCACCGATCTTTGACAGGTTCGATCATAAGCCAAATCTTTACGTTCCACGCATCTTTTTGCACCTTTTTCAATCATTTTTTATAGAATTCCACTTTTGATCATTTTACTCCCAATATTTTCCCAGTATCTGCATTTGCATCAAAAAATACTACATACGACGTGAAATCTTTTATATGAAGTATAAAAATGAGTTAAACTATAGTGTTTAGTGTATAAAATTAATATGATAATAAGTGTAATTATACATTTATCATACCCCCACACTTAAATTGTGCCTTGTCCTCAAGGTAAATTCAACAAAAGTGTATAAATTGGAAAACAAGTTCGTACCTCATTTGGCGAAAGACTATTGCAGTGAGTACCACATTCCATGTTGTAAAAGATTTCAAGTAGAAGTTCGAAATTTCCCACAAATTAGTAATGTGCAATTTATATAGTTTAGTTGCGTACCTTTGTTCTTAATGGAGAATCAACCGAATCACATCTTCATATAAGCGTTATATGCATACTTGAATATTACCTTCTCTTAAGCATAGTATAAAGTATAAAGGACATAGAAAGAACTCTTTGAATAATTTCTCTCAAGGCATTTTTAGGTAACCTAGGATGCTAAAACACTCTCAGTGGTTGCATTTTATGCTCCATACAAATCTCCCCTTTATTCAGTGGTTGCATTTTATGCTCCATATAACTCTCTCATTTTTTTCTTTTAAGCATATGTTTTTGAAGTACTTTGCACCCATTTTTTGTGCTATGCTTTCTTTTCTTTCTTCACTCAATGAATGGTTGCAGTTTCTGCTCCGTACCATTCCTCACCTTTTGCATAACTCATTGGTTATCCTCTCTTTCTTTTGATTTTTCTTTAATACCCTCATCCTTTATTGATCAATTTCAAAGTATTATGGCTATAGTT
>CATIWQ010552601.1:0-13883 GCA_949673415.1 Euphorbia schlechtendalii | reverse complement strand
TAAATAATTTAAAACGTCCGAGGAGGATTCCCATATGAAGATCGTCGGATGGTCGAAAATTGTGTGATTCGAGGATAAATTTCCCGAAATGCCGTCATCATTGAACGCGCGAGCTGGTACAAAATCCCGTGCTCACACTATGTAAACATGGTATACTCAAAATAATTCGTTTTGATCTCTTGAAGCCCGAACTAAGGACATAATTCTTGAGTATGGGTTAAATGCATCACACTCTGACTAAGGCTATTAAAAGAGCACCATATGAAGTATGGATAGGCTAAAGCCTAAGGAGTCTTTCAATTGATTTTGAAAAGTGAAATCTGAATCATATTGTTGATATAAGATTAATAATCTATGTCATAATATTGATGTTAGATTGGCACAAAATCAATTTAAGCCTATTTGTGAACTACCCTTTGGAAACCCAAAGGGTATTGCACTTACTACCTTGTCTAAACATGATGTTTGAGGCTTGCAAGGGTATTTTCTAATAGATGTCAATCTATGAGATAAGTAGTGGGAGCACGATTGAACTAGAAAGTTCAAAGTGCACAAATTCCTGAAAGGACAAGTCAGGTTTATATTTAAACTTTATGCATTTAAAGCATAAGTTGTAAAGTCACAATTGACATGAAAAGGCATGACGGTTCTCTTACAAACTCGAGGGACACGCTTTCTCAAGGTTGGTGATGACACTTATCATATAGCATGAGTAAGAGGCTTTGAACCCATTGGAAGACTATTGAAAATCCTTAATTAGCTTAATGGCGTAAGAGCCAATAAAGATGAAATGAAATCTATGGATCATAATTTAGTTAATAACTACATTATCTCACCTTTAGATGTTAAGGTGATATAATGCATTTAGAATTTTCAAGTAGTCATTTAATGATGCTTTTAGAGACAATGGGTATATGTGATGTTAATCAGAATCGTGGTCATGTTTCCAAACATTGTATTGAGATAGTATAGTTATGATTGGAATAATTGGAAGTAGTTCACTAAAACTTAAGTGAATACTTTGCAATGTGAGCTTTAGGCAAAACCGTGACATTCTTTCAGGATGCAGATCTACGTTGCTAAATCGAATCCAATAGAATGACCCTTAAGATAGAAATCTATAAAATTAGATTCGATCCAATCAGTTTAACCTAAAGATTAGATGTATTCTTATTAAGATTGCTAAAAGTTATAGTATAAGCTCAGAGCTCTATACACTATATTTGTTAATTCTGCAATAGAAACTGAGCACATAGTAGCATGTCATGCTACAATGTGTGTTTTTACTAGGAAGTTCATAAGTAAGTTAGGATTGATGGATCCTAGACATACTTGATGTTTTTCTACGATAAAATGGGGGCTAATGCACAAGCTAAAGAGACCTAGTCACAAAGTTCGAACATGTGTTTAGTATGTCATATGACATGTCATTACATGGGGTTAACATAAGAATAATGTCGTTGATTGTCTAACAAAAAATCCATCGTGGATGGAGCTTAAGGCCAGGTCAGATCTATAAAGATTAGGGCAATGCCTACTGTGAACTAGTTCAAGTGGGAGATTGTTGGAATTATTGATTTGCCCTAGTTTTAAAGGCATTGGTTTATGTAGTGTCACATTATAAAGGCAATAATCTACTACATTTATACCTTGTGCTATAATATGAGTAGAGTATCCATTTATCGATAATCATAAATGTCTCAAGTCTATTTTAATCATGGGAATGAATGAAATGAAAGACTTGTATGTTGGATGATCTATAGCAATGTAGTTGCTATGTCACTTGGTAAAGTAGATCATGAACATGAGCACATGTTGAAAACATGGGGTTGGACCGATCCACATAGCAAAGTCACATGGTTGTATGTCATAGACAATTTGTTGAGTAGGTCTTAGTTATCCTCAGACTTGATTTCAACTTAATACTAATGTGGAATTGAGTATGCTATAGTATATTACTAACAGATTCTTAAATATTAGATTACAAGTATGGGTGTTCTTGGTATATTTCATGACCACATTAGTAGTAGTGTTGAAGTGATAGAATTGTCATTCGATTTGATAAATCAAAATGAATCACCGGCCACTTAATGAATAAAAGTGATAAGGACATCCAATAAGTCATTGACTTATTTTATCATTTTATTCTAGATTAAGAAATACGATGAACTGCGTAAGGGGTGACTTTAACCACGCCTCTTGTTCATCATATTGATGTCAGCTAGCAAAGGACATTATGAGATAACTAATGGGTTCAGTATCTTTAATAGATGGCTATATTCTGTCCCAATTGGGGGCTGTAATGGTTTACTAGAATCCGCTTACAGTCTATGGGTGAATCCCATTGCCAACATATGGACAGACCCAAAGGATTGTGCGCTTAGAACTACTGATATGGGATTCCTTGTACATGCAATGTTACAAGACTTGATGAAGAATTGATTATTAATTAATTGACATGTCAAGTCAATGTAATTGAATAATCTATAAAACTCAAGAAATTAATTTAGTTAATGGTATAATATAATTTATTTTATATTATTCATTAAGTTAAATTAATTTGACTAAATTGTAATCATTATTTTGTCTATGGATTAATTTGTAAATTATGAAAATTGACAATTATATTTGTTTAAGGAATTAAACTATGAGGTTTAAATATTAAATTTAAAATTTCTTGGGTCAAATTTATAATTAAATTAAACATATACCTAATTGACTAATTAGACTATAAATAGACAAAATAAAAAAAAAACCTAATTCCAATTGATATCATGAAAATTGTGACCAGCCACCATGTTAATTAGGAGATTATGTTGGCTGCTCCAATGGTGATCCACGTTAACTTGATATGGATATTAAGAGTTTTGGAGTTTTAATTTTTTTCTTGATTCTTCGTCCATTTGGCTAGCACCGGTCCAGGTTTGAGAGGAGTTCGTGCACGTGAGATTGGAGAGTTTTCGCTTGAGAGCTTTTATGGCATCCGTCTCTTAAAGAGACTATCAAGTAAGTTCTTATTATGTAAATAAATTGTTTTGAAACCCTATCAATGGTTCTTGAGAAGATCCTATTCGAATTCGAGAAAATTTTAACCAGTAATTCCGCCTTCCCGGTTATGTTTTCGATGACAATTCTCTTCAAATTGACACTTAGAGATATATGACACAAATGCTCTTAATGTTGTCTTTGAAGGAAAGAATATTTCTCTAATGCTTTTCAAGAGAAAATGCGTTGAAATTAAACAAGATATTTAGTTGGACTAACAATGAAAAGTTGTCACTATAGAATGTTAGAGAATCCTCACTAAAGTCCAAGATAAAAAGAATCCTCTGACATGTGACGTTTCTTTGAATCACACGCGCCTCTCTATCAAAGCAGAATTGCTTGAAGGAAACGAGTTTTTGACACGTTCAGATAAACTGATTAATTTTGCATTTCAGCATTCGAATCTCTGTCTCTAAACATCCTAAAATTTGTTTCAAACGATCAAATTTGAAAAGCTATGAAGAGAAGAGAATTCAAAGATAAGTCAGGAAGAGAAGTTTGCAACTGTTACTTCCAAGAGCTTCAAGTATAAATAGAAGACTGAAGTAGATGTTCAAACTTGGTGAATCACCTAGAATTTCTTAAGAGCTAAAATACTGTCTAAATATTCCCAACATTTAGAAATTCTAAATCAAGCAATCAATGCAAACGCAAATCTTCCAATCTATTTGCAATAGAGAGAATCACTTTAGATTTAACATTGTAAAGGATTCAACGTATTTTATATGTTGAAATCCTCTCTTTGTAATTTCTATTCGAAAATATGTGTGACAGTTTAGGAAGGGTACCCAAACTGTGTTTGAGTGGTAGTTAGAAAGAAAGATACTTTCTGTAATAGAGTCTACTAGTTGTAAAGGTTTCTCTGCCTAAGGAATGAATGAAAACACTAGTGGATTAAAGCTCGGAACGGAATCTGGGGAATGGAGGTAGGCTCAGGGCCGAACCAGGATAAATCTTAGGTGTAGAAGTTTCTTACCTTTGTCGCTAGTCTTTATATTGTCTTCCTCATTCATCATTTTCTCTATTTCGTTAGTTTCACTTGAAAAATCAATCCGATATGAGTAAAGTACTGAGTAATGATTGATGATAATTAAACTAAGTTAGCGAAGCTGAGTAGTTAATAGTTTTTAGACTAAACTCATCACGCATCTAAAAATTAAACTTGTTAAAAAAATTTATAAACTATAAAACTAACCAAAGAATTGCATTCACCCCTCTGCTATGTTTGTTATTCTGTTTCAGATCAAACAAATTATGTTATTTTTCAAACTCAAACTTCCTATTCCTATTCCTATTGTAATTGGCACATTCGATAATGACTTCCAATAAAATGTCAAATTCAAACCCATTCCTATAATTATAATTGTTGTTTAAACTTAATATTAGGAGTCTAATGCGGAGACCAATATGAAAAAGTGCCGTAATCAAATTTTTTTTATAGCACTCAGCACGCATACTCAGCATGCATAAGAAAACCATATTGAGTTAACTGTAATTCAAAAAGGTCTAAAAAGTAACCCAGTTTACGCATTCACCCCCCTTTGCTGTTGTTATTAACCATTTTGCGGACCAACAAGTGGTATCAAAGTAGTTGATGAACCTTAAGACTAATCGTCTTTAGTTAGATCCTTAAATGGCTTACAATACCTTCAGCTCAGGTTCTAGTCAAACAGTTCTTTTGAAGGAGGGAATGTCTATTACCAGACCTCCTCTATTCGATGGTAATCACTATACGTTCTGGAAGAATAGTATGAAGAACTTCATCCAGTCTCAAAGTATGCAGGCCTGGCTCGCAATTGAGCTTGGCCCCAGAGTTCCTACTGAGGTTAGGAATGGTGTGCGTGTACCTGTAGATCCGGAGGACTACAATGATGCTGATATGAGGCTTCTCAAAGAGAATGCCGCAACTATTAATTTCTTACACTATGCACTTGATATTAAAAAGTTTAATAGGGTATCAGGATGTGAAACAGCATAGGAAATCTAGAAGAAGATGGAGATTACCTACGAGGGGATAGACAAGGTCAAGGAGTCGAAGCTAAATATTATGTTGAGAGAGTATGAGATGTTCTTGATGGCTTCTAATAAAGGTATTTGGAGTATGAATACTTGGTTCATTAATATTGTCAATGAAATAAAACCAATTGGAATGGAGTTTAGTGAGGAAGAGCTGGTCAAGAAAATTCTCCACATTCTCACAGTAGAGTGGGATTCCAAGAAGAGCGCAATCGAGGAAGCTCATGACCTTAAGACCTACAGCTATGATGAGCTGATAGGCATCTTGCTGACTCATGAGATGTGGTTGAGAAAGTACTCAGATGACTCTAAGAGAAATCGGGGCAAGGAAAGTAAAGCCATTGTTCTCAAAGTAGACTCATCTGACAAGTCCACCAGCTACAACTTTGATGAAGAAATGGCTCTTCTTACAAGGCGCTTCAAATGCTTTATAAAGAAGGATGGGAAGTTCAACAATAAGAAGAAGTTTCCAAATAAAATCAAGTCAACTCAGTAGCAACGTGGAGCTAAGGAAGTACTAAGGAAAGAGCATAATAAGGACATTAAGTGCTTCAGGTGTGGAGAGAAAGGCCACATCTAATCAAGCTGTCCAAAGAAAAGAAGGACAGATTCAAGTAGAGATTCTCTAAGAAGAATGAAGCTCTTGCTACTACTTGGAGTGATTCAGAAGAATCTTCATCTTTTGATGAAGAAGCCACTGATTCAGCCAATCTTTGTTTGATGGCTATCAAAAGTCAAGGTGAAGGCTCATCATCTACCTCTAGTAGAAACTTTTCTACTGTCAACTCTGAAGCTGAGCATGATAAAGGAAAAGCCCATCAAATTGAGGTACATTCTGAAATTCCTTCATCAATAGAAGAATTTGCCTAGGGCCTCTTTGATGTTATGAAATTGACTGATAAATCGATGAAAAACATCAAAGAGATAGTGAGGAGAAGTGACGATCTGGAAGATGCCAATGCTTCCTTATCGCTTGATATCCGCTTTCTTCAAGAAAAGGCTGAATATCAAGAGTATGCTATCAGCAAGCTCACGAAGAAATTAGATGAGTTGACTGTTGAGATATCAGCATTGAAGAAGAAAGAGGTTCCTCCTCCGGCCAACAATCAAAATCTGAATAACGAAACTCGCAATTCAAAGAAGAAAAATTCCTCTAAACAGAAGAAAGTTAGCTTGCCCAAGGCAAAAATGGTGTGCGGTTTTTATGGGAAAGCTGGATATGTCACAGTAATGTGTAGACATAAAAATGGTTATTATGATGAATATGATTGGACAAACATAAGCATTGCTAACAAAGGAGGACCCAGCTCAAAAGCATGGGTACCTAAGAAAACTTAATTGTTTTGCAGGTGAGCCTTAGATCCGCCGATGACTCTCAAATGTGTTATTTGGATAGCAGATGCTCAAGGCATATGAGAGGATATGAAAGCTAGTTCATCTAATTAGAACGAAGAGAAATGGAAGTGTCAGTTTTGGAGATAACCAGAAAGGCAAGATTGTAGGTTGCGGCACTGTTGGCGTCTCTCCCTCAATCAAAGAGGTATCTCTAGTCAAAGGACTGAAGTTCAACCTGCTCAGTGTAGCCCAGCTCTGTGACAAAGGCAAGAAGGTTATTTTCGACTCAGCGGGATGCTTAGTAATTGACAAAAGACATTGAAATGAAGAAGATGAGGGAGCCACTCAGTTCTCAAATCAACTCAGTACGCAACCCAACTCAGCTCAGGATCCCCCAGCTAAGGAAACCAAAGATGATGATGAAGATCTCTCAATCAACTTTAACGATGGCGAAGATCAACCTCCACCTCAGCATCCAATTATCGATCCACCGGTAGTTGATCCTAGTCTTCCAAGAGAGATTAGAGCCCATCACAACCATCTGCTTAACAGCATAGTTGATGATGTTCATAATCAAGTAATGACAAGAGGACAACTAAGCTGTATGATGAGTCATCCAGCATTCATATCATTGATCAAACCCAAGAAGTTTGAACATGTAGAAAGAGATGACTATTGGATGATTGCAATGCAAGAAGAACTGGATCAACTTAAACGTAATGATGCCTGGGATTTAGTTCCTATGCCTAAAGGAAAATCAATAATTGGCACCAAATGGGTCTTCAAAAACAAGCTTGATGAAGATGGCACTATTGTCAGGAATAAGGCCAGACTTGTCACTCAAGGTTACAATCAGCAGGAAAGCATTGACTTTGATGAAACCTATGCTCCAGTATCCCAACTTGAAGCCATTCGAATCCTTTGCGCTTTTGCATCCCATATGAATTTCCAACTGTTTCAAATGGATGTTAAAAGCACTTTCTTAAATGGATTCATTCAAGAAGAAGTATATGTTCACCAGCCTCCAGGATTTGAAGATGCGAAAAATCTAGAGCATGTTTTCAAACTGAAAAAGCCCTCTACGGATTAAAGCAGGCCCCAAGAGCATGGTATGAGAGACTAATTAATTTCTTAATCAGCAAAGTTTATGAAACAGGAAAAGTAGATACGACTGTGTTTATTAGGCAAAGAAAAGAAGATGTGTTGCTAGTCTAGATATACGTTGATGATATTATATTTGGAGCAACTAATGAAACGATGTGCAAGGAATTCAGCAAGTAGATGAAGAGTGAGTTCGAAATGTCAATGATGGGAGAATTGAACTTCTTTCTGGGTCTTCAAATCAAAGAAACAGAAGATGGTATTTTCATCAACCAGTTGTGAGTACGGGATTTTGTACCAGCTCGCTCGTTCAATGATGATGTCTTTTCGGATTATTTATCCTCGAATCACACAATTTTCGACCGTCTGACGATCTTCAAATGGGAGTCTTCCTCGTTGTTGAATTTAAAAGGACTTTAATTCAAAAATTAACTAAAAAATATAAAATGCACAAAAAAATTCAAAAATGCCGTCAAGAATAGGATCCGGAGCCAGCCTCGCCAAAGGGGCTGGCGAGCTCGCCAACCAGTTTGGCGAGGTCACCAAACATTTTGGCTACCCCGCCAAACTTTTTTGCCTTTTTTGGATTTTCCAGGATTTTTCTATAAATAGTTGACATTTTTGGATTGAAGGGGGCTCGAAAATTCTCTTCTTCAAAAAATCATAGACAAATACTACAAATATTTTCTTTTCTACTAATATTTTCTTGGATCCAAAACACATTTGGCTCCCAAATTTCTTCATCTTAAAATCAACTTTCTTCATCTTTTTTTCTTCAAATATCCTCAGATATTCTCGGGTTTAAAACAAATTTCGAACCCGAGTCTGATTATCACTTAGATAAATAAACACGTATTTTCCAATTAAACTACAATTACATAAAAATGAACAAGGAACGCTCACGGTGATCGAACGAATAAGCCGAAGTGGATTCATACCGCAAGGGTAAGCCTCTGAGTTCCTAGAATTGCGAATTCCGAGCTCATCATCTGCTTCATCTCTTTCTGATTTTTTTATTTGTGAACCTAGGAATTATTTTAATTATTAATGTAAATGTTGTAATAATTCTCTTCATCTCAATCTTCTATTTTGTTTCTTTTTAATTTTTATGTTAGAATACCCCAACGAAGGGAATTAAAATTATTCCTGGATAACTGACCTCACTTTATGCCATGCGATCATTTTCACTAATAAAATTGATCAACATACTTGTAAATAAAAATGAACTATTTTTATTTAAAATAACAACCTTAAACCATCGATATTTTAATTAGGCCACACGGGCCTCGCTAAAATCAAATCAAACATATGTGATATCCCCTGTGCTAACCTTTATGGATGCAGATGTTTAGGATTTTAATTTTCCTTCGGGTATCGCAATCTCCAGTCCCCAACCCGGTGCTTTTCTTTTCAAACACCCCGGTGGACCGCACCTCTCATCTTTGCGTGCTCTTGGCCCACCGCTTCGTGTCGCCCTGCTCATAGTGGCGACTGCGTTGGGGATTTTTTCTAAAAGCTTATTTTTTCAAAAGCTTTAGATTTTGGATAAGTGTCGAAAATTATTGATTACATTATTCCATTTTCTCTTAATTATGACATATTCATATTAACGCATTGCAGTAGAAGGGATTAGCCCATAAGTCTAAGGTACCCTTATTATAGTGAAACTCTCTCTGGTACTAATCTACCTCCCTTAGAAAAGATAGTACTAGAGTGGGTGGAGCATTTGATGCCATATCGCATGTACCTCTCTTGTTAGAGGCCTGGAGT
This sequence comes from Euphorbia schlechtendalii, assembly GCA_949673415.1. Taxonomy (NCBI): domain Eukaryota; kingdom Viridiplantae; phylum Streptophyta; class Magnoliopsida; order Malpighiales; family Euphorbiaceae; genus Euphorbia; species Euphorbia schlechtendalii. The sequence continues at coordinate 4,616 of CATIWQ010552601.1, read as the reverse complement.
GTATTTTAGTGCAACAAGAACCTTCTACATCAACAACCCATTTATAAACCTCATGTAAATAAGCAATATGCATTTTCCCTATGGTGTTACCCAACACGCGATCATGCATTATATTTTCTTCCAGGTGCGCTCCTTAGTATCTTCATGGTGCAAAGATGAACCAAACTTAGGATAGAGACCAGAAAAAAACCCTACATGCTGGAGTTATATAGTTGGAAGTTTGGACGTTGCATGTTATGTGCTACTTGTTTACCACTTTATCATTGTGCTAATATCTTACTAACCATGAATTTTTATGCAGACACTTGAACGCACACACTCATGAAATTAAATGTACATATCACGATACCAAACAATATCACATATAATTAGGCACAATTGACACTATAGATCGTGTCACCCTAGGATAACAAAAAACCACTTAGGGACATCACTTACCCCTTCTTTCAGCAAGATGTCCACTTGACATCCCGCTATTAGCCTGCACATGGAAAATATACCTTCCTTTTACTACGTGATGTCCACTTGACATCCGACATTTAGCCCACAAGGGGCAATAATATATCCCACATGTTACCCATGAGATGTCCACTCGATATCCAACTCACAGCCCTTCCGAGGCAATCACACACACTAAAAGCCCAAATGGGGCAAATACCTACCCAAAACCATTTTTCCCACATTAAAGGATATCCTAGTTGATGTCTTAAGCCTACACGAGGCAAACTTACTTCAAAAGTCTTACCTTACTAAATCTTCAAGGGTATACGCCTCATACCCGAATCATTCACCCACACGAGGTAATAATTCACGTATCACCACATACCCTCAAATAGTGATGACCACACAGGTATCCGAAACTCCGCCGTAATTGGGCAAAATAACCATATCATTCATTAGGTAACTACATACGGTAGTTGTTTTTATTTTATTAAGGTATGTCACACCGCTTACCCGAAACAATTTTGACCTTCTCATTCCATAAGGCCCAGTCATAGTACAAAACCTCAAACCATTGACCTATTACCACATAGGTAACTTAGTCACCTCACTCACATCTCTCGTGTTACGATGTCATTGTACAAGTCTCAAATCCAACCCCCGATGTTGGATTTTCATTTCCACATGTTTTCATTTTTACCACATGGTAACTTAGTCACCTTACTTACACCACTCATATTACGATGTCACACAAACATTGTACAAATCCCCATTGTTGGATTTTCATTTCCACATGTTTTTATTATTACCTAACGACTAACCTGTTTGTTTCAAATGGATCGACATACATGTTATTTCACATCATGGCATGCTAACCCCTTGTGAATGCAGCCATAACATTAAACAAATCTCATGTATTACCCCATCATGATTCATATCACGAATCTTACATGCACAGTCTAATCTTCTGCTTGTATATCTTAGCTTGGAGAAGGCTTGCTCGACGCTTGGTCCGTGTTTCTCCGATCGTGGCTAGTTTAGAGGGGGTTCCGTACACTAACTCAAGTGAGGACTCAGGTTCAGACTCAGATTCAGTTCACCGCACATCTCTCATGGCCAACCCATAAAAAGAAGGAGCAACAAAGGATCACCGTGTCCTCATGGGATAAAATTCTCAGTAGTCGTCGATGAGCGCTGGGATTGCAGCTGCCTTGAATGCCTTGCCAATAGAGAACAGCTAGCAACTCTCATTCGGCAACACATCGGGAGGGCCCGGGATACAGCGTCCAACCCAAAGGTCACCCTTTATAATGCCAATCAAGCAGGGGGACCTCCCACCTCACCTATAGTACCCCCAACTACCTTTTATCAGTTCGGGGCAGGACAAAGTTAGCTGAACTAGGCTCAGAATGGGCAGCTAAGATATAACTTTGCCAATCCTTCCCAATTCTTCCCTAGATAAACTGTCCAGTCGGTATTCACACCAGGGCCCTTCTACTAACAGCCTATTCCTACTTCGAGTACGTCGATTGCCTCACAGCTCCAGGCACCTCAACTACCCCATTTTATGGTATTTCCCCATAGTTAGTATAGCTTTTATCCAAGCGCAGGGAATGCCATCCTCCAATATCCAGGAATGGCGGAACTATGGCAACAGTTCTTAGCCATTCACGATGGCCACCTAAGGAACACATACCCTGCACAATCGACAGCCGGGGATGAAGATAGGTTTCCCTCAAACTTCATAATGCCGTAGTTTGAGAAGTACGTAGGATCTAGCAACCCACGCGCTCACTTGACGCATTATTAGACGGTGATGAGAGCATTGAGGGTTAGCGACCTAATGGTGGCTAAGCTCTTCGTCATCACCTTAGGCCAACCAGTCAACGAATGGTATAGCCACCTTCCGCTGCATATAGCCATTGATTGGAATAGCCTTGCTCAGGCTATGATGGGGCATTATGGTTTCAACTCTCAGATGGAAACCATAATGCAACATCTAGAGGCCATAAGGCAAAGGTAGGGTGAGAGCTTCAAATCCTATTATGCACGTTGGATGGCCACACAGGTCAGGCTTCAGGCTCACTTAACTCTACCAGAGATGATAACCAAGCTACAAGATGGTGCACTGCCATCATACACGAACAAGTTTGGGTCAGACATCTTCTCGAGCTACCAAGAAGTGTTTGAGAAGGCGGATAGGATGGAGCACTTTGAATCCATGGACATATCCGGGGGGGATTAGCACCCATGATTAATTATGTAATAAATTAGCATTTAGCTACTTAGCCTACGAGGCTTCTTTTGAATTATTTTTGAATAAATTGAACATTGTTTATTTGCTTGATATTTTATCAATGACATCATGCATTCTCATAAACATATACCTAATGTTTTTGGCACACGTGACACATCATTTCAAGAAATTAATTTGGGTATAAATGGATTCCCCATAATAAATTCAAATGATTTGACTCTTGAGAGAAAGTGAGAGATAAATACATGTACTTAGACAACGCGTGATAGCAATTACCTCATCATACAAGGACAAAAGATCAATGGAAAGATCTCCAAGCACGAAACGTCCATTGACTAACCATGAGAATGAAGCACACAAAGATAAAAAAGATCAGAGCTAGAATAATGCCAAAATGTCGACCATGCAAGTTGGGACCAAACAACCTGTGCAATGCTACAAAGGAGTCGAATCGTTGAACACGTCAACAACTCCATCACATAGATCACCATCATTCGTGGGATAATCAAACAAGAGTCAATACTAAAGACAAAAAGGAGTCAGATTGTTGAACATGTCAATAATTTCTTCACATAGCTTGTTACCATTTGTGGGGAAATCATCGTAAGAAACACCGATGATCAAGATTCATCATCACATACACCTCAAGCCAGCAAAGCAACATGAGCACCAACCAATGGATCAGAATTGCTGAACGAAACATCAAATGAAGTCATGGATATGGACGAAGATCGATTTATCAAATCTACCAAGTCTTACACAATTGCTATCATGCAAAGGTGAAAGAAATAAATCAATAAAAAGCGGTACCACCAAAATATAAATTTGTATTTAGCCTGTCAATTAACACTCGATTAGTTGAGCAAAAATTAGGGCTTCTTTTCAAAATAGAAAAAATAGTCCGCTGAGTTGAAAACCCGAAAAGGGCGGCTCAGGAAAAACTTAGGACATCGAGAGAACCACATTAGTTAGAAAACCTCAAAGGCCTAATTGATGGCAGGAGGCAAATCATTTGAAACATTTATACCCCTGTTAAGTTCATCAATGAATTGTCCTTTTCGTTGAATCTTTATGCATATGCTTATCTTGATTGCTTGTATGCAAATGGTAGAATATCGCAAGTAAATATAAAAAAAATAATAAAGAATAAAATAAATAAAAATGAGTCTGCTGGATTGAAAACCTGAAAGGGCGATCCAGGAAAAAATTAAGATAAGGTTCGATAGATTGAAAACCCGCAAAGGCGATCTATGCAAAACTTAGAACCAAAGAAATATCAAATTCATCATCTCCTCCTCAGAATGGTACGAGGCATCATATACCTTCAACACTTCAGACAAAATGGCTTCCAAGCGATCATCACCGACATAATGTGGGATCAACGATTCATCCAAACATTCCTCAAATCAGATTCAAGCTATGAACTTAAACCTGATTGAACGAATCCATGGGCGTCACTTTGAGGAAGTCATCAATGGAATCCCCAACCAGACAAACCCTAGGGGTAACCATGCACCAGCATAAGAGAAGGCTCCTCAATGGATGAAGCCCACTACGCCTATAACAAATGAACATACATCATATGATAAATATTGTTCATGCATAAAAACATGCATACATTACATTCGCATAATGACATTTACAGGCAAAAACGATGCCAAATCGGGGCAACACCGTTTCAGTAAACAAGAACCTGCACCTCCACATGAGAAACCTACAAACAAGACGATGGCCTACTAAAGCCTAAAGTCAATATTGCAACAAAAGCCTCCTACAACAGAGTGGTTCTCGAGACATCCCTGAATTTCTATTAAACTTATTTATTTATCATGTTTTAATTTTTTATTGAAGGGGTAAAAATTTTTGCTTCACATAAACTCAATCAAATAATTAAAACATTCATCATAAAATGTATTAA
>CATIWQ010552564.1:0-33097 GCA_949673415.1 Euphorbia schlechtendalii | reverse complement strand
TATATATATATATATATATATATATATATTCGTTAGCCTGTTGAGCCGTGTGAAGACGTTTTGGCATATAACTGACATAAATCATTGACAGTGATCAGGCAATGGATAAACTATTTATGATATTTTCTACCAGTAGTTCTAATAATAGCAAAAATATTAATAAATGTAAAAATAAATAAATTTTACTAGTAAATAATATAGATAATGAATTACATAATTGGAAATTGCCCCCCAATAGATGCTAAAAGTATCTATAAGTCTAATAATAATTTTTTATTTAAATCAGATTACATTATCAAGACTGTTGAACAGTCTGTTTCTATTGACAGCAATTTATTATCTTTTAATTTATTATCTTCAAGTCTTATAGACAAACACAAATAGTTATACTCTTTCATTCACATATGAATGATCCAAGTTACGGTTAAACCAGCAACTAGAATAGGATTGCCTATAACGGCATTAATTTGTCTAAGAGACAAATGAAATAACAATTTTTCAGATTCTCTGTTAGGAGCCGTTGAATCCTCCTTAACAGATGGGCTAATTTATTTTAGTTGTTATCCAAATCTAACGGTCCCGTTAGATTGTCCACATATTTTGGACACTGCTTCTCTAGACATCAAAACAATGGGTTTTGATATGAAGCCTGGATCAATAAATTTGATCTTCGTATATAGGATTCATTACAAAGTAATGAATAGCACTGTCCCTAATATAAGAGATGATGCTAGTAAATTGCTAAAAGCACCTAAAGGTATAACCACTTTATTCTTAACATATTTAACAAAGGGAAATTTAGTAGTCCCTAAAGCAATCCCATGGAATGAGTTAAACTTTCCCGAGTCATGGAAAATTGATGATGCTGTTCCTTTAAAAAAGGAAGAAAGCTCAAATCTAGATTATATTCTAGAAGAATCAGATGGTAGTGTGATCTTAAAGTTCACAAAAGATTCTTCTTCTAGAAGATCTTTTACTAGGATATCCAGAACCCCTAGTATAATGGCCTCTAGACCATCAACTTCTTCACTTCCTGTTACCAAAGAAACAGAGGAAGTTAAGGCAACTGAAAGAATGCCTTCCAATGTGGTTAAACCAGTCTATGAAAATAGACCAAATAGCCAACCATGTCAGATATGGGTTATCATTTTTTTTTGTTTTAACCAAAGAGTTAAATCCTTTTGAAAAATGGTTTTTAATTACTTTCCCTAAAAAGGAAAGAAATAAATGGATTAAAAAGTTCAATTGGTATCAATCTCAAGAAGGTAGTCTTAAAGACTTCCCTGATTATATGAAATCCATCTGCAAAATTAAAGGAATAAAATTCCCAAAGTTAGACAATCCACAATTTCTAAAAACTTTGGAATCTTCTTATAAAGAATTTATAACTCCTAAGGGTGAAACCCTTAAAAGTATTCATCCGCCTCTAGCAGCAACCTCATATGAAATAGAGCCAGAACTTAAAGTTCATATTAGTCTTTTTATTGAAGGATCAGATTCTGTGGTAAAACAATCTAATTTTACCAATCTTAGTCTCCATACAATAGGAAAACAGTTAAATCGTATTGAAAATACGATACAAAAACCTGCTCTAAAAGAGGGGGGAGAAGAGAAGGAGGAAAAGGTCATAATAAAACCTACCTCTAGTCAAAAGTTAAACTTACAATTTGATAATACTCAAGACAAATTAATTGAGGAAATTACTAAAAAACTTGTTGAGCTTCCTGTTGACAGAAAGCAAAAATAGCAAATCGCTATTTTAACAAAGGAAATCGATGAAATCGATGAGTCTGATAATAGTTTAGAAATAAGTTCAGATATGAGCTATTCTGAGATTGAAAATTTACAATCTCTATTTCAAAATCTGAGTTTAAGAGAAACTAGTAAAACTAGTAATCAGGTAAATAAAATTTATCATGCCAAAGAAGGTTCTGAAAAACCTTACTATTCTAGACCATCACCTGTAAATCTACAGTATGAGGAATTTAGACCCTCAACTTTATCATTTGATGGTAGATCCATTGAAGAATGGAACATTGATGGTATGTCCGAATACCAAATAAAAAATGTTATCCAATACATGCTTATGCATGCTTCTGCCTCTAGGATACATGGCAATAACGATAAAGTTATTGCCGAGGCTATTATTGCTGGTTTTACTGGACAACTAAAAGGTTGGTGGGATTTCTGTTTAAATACAGAAGCTAAGAATAATATTCTTAATGCTGTTAAATTAGAGGGAAATCAAACTCTTTCTGATTCTGTTAATGTGTTAATATACACTTTAATTTTACATTTCTTAGGATCATCTTCTTTATTTTTTGAGCAAACTACAGAACAGTTAATGAATCAGCGCTGTAGGGATCTCTCTGAGTTTAAATGGTACAAAGATGTATTCTTCAGTGCTGTTTACACCAGAGACGATTGTAACCAAGATTTCAGGAAAGAGAAATTTATTTCTGGACTTCCTAGGTTATTTGCCGATAGAGTAAAGGAGAGAATTAGAAATAAATTTAATGGAACTATTCCATATTGTGGCCTTACTTACGGAGAGATTTCTGTTGAAATCATCTCTGAAGGAATGCTACTATGAAATGAATTAAAAATTCATGAGCAAATGAAATCTGAAAAAATGTCAGGAAAAAGAATTCTTGGCACCTTCTATGAACAGTTAGGTTATAGTCCTTTCAGAAGACCTAAAAGATCTTCACATAAAAATAAAAGGTTTTTTAAGAAGGACCATAAAGCTGATCAGAAATCTTTAAAGATTCCTAAAAGAAAATCTTTTAAGAAATCTTCAAAAGATAAATTTCCTAAAAGGACAAATAAAACTATTGTCTATTACAGATGTGGCAAAATAGGGCACAAGTCAAATAAATGTCGTGTCAAGCAACAAATTAGGTCCTTGTCAATTGATGAAAGTCTAAAAGACTCATTAGAAAAGATAATGCTCATAGCAACTGATTCCGAAAAGGAAGACTTTGTTATAGAAAATGTTGATGATGAGACCTCTGAATCAAATTCAGAAAATTCTAATTGTGATGGTTGTTGTGACTATTACAAATCCCTTTGTTCATTAAATGGACTAATGGTTCTTACTAAAAGTGAGGACTCCTTATTAACCTTAATTGAGCAAATCAAAGATCCTTCTGAAAGAAGATTACATCTCGAAAGTTACATAGAATTGATTAAAAATCAATAGTCTAATCAAGCTAGTACTTCTAGACCTACTAAGGTAGAGAAGAAACTAGAAGAAAAGACTGTAGATAATGACTTAAAAGAAATCCTGAATAGGTTTAAAACCTATAAAGTTAAAGAGCCTACTATTAATGATTTAAAATCTAAGATTAATAATCTCAAGCAAGAATTAAAAGATCTTAAAGATCGAGTTCTTGTTTTAGAATCCTCTAGAGTTGATAGTGATTCTGAAGAAGAAGAAGAAACTTCTGAAGAATTACTACAACAATTGGGAAATCCGATAAATACAAGTGAAGTAAAACTTCCTTCTGATACTAAAAGTCTCAAATATATTGAATTAATTAATAGGGTTGTCACGGAGCGATTCTACACTAGTCCAGCTGTTTGTCGATGGATCGTTGATTTGTTTGGAGCCGACCCTAGGGGTAAGGCGATACCTTACCAAGAGTTAGTTGATTACTAGACCAATCTGTCATCCATCTCTGTTAAGTAGGTTCTGCTCTACATTCAATCCTTTCTTATCACGATGCTCAACATGGCCTTTTTCAGGTCGTGAATAACGAGATCAACTATGGGTTGATTCTTCCTTTAAGCAACCTTGAGGGTATCAGCGGCCTTAGCTCGAGTTATACTGGCCAACAAATATTTTTCTCTCGATCTGGCTACGAGAGCCCATCACAAGTCATTGCGATGTTGACCCATTATTCTCGAGCTATGTTTCATTCATTGTCAATATACATTGATTTCATCTGACTTTCATTGGCTAGTTGTATATTTTAGATTATGCAAGCTTGGGCTTTCTCATACGGGTTCTTCCCTTCCTCGAGCTTCTCCGATGTCCCTGCACGCTCTCCTTGCTTGGCCAGGCTTTGTTCATCCTTCGAGGAAGGCATTTTCACCTTTAAGGAGTATTGTGATTATCTTTGTGATCTGACTCTTAATCGAGTGATGATTTGTACTTTCTTTTGGGAAAATTATTCCTTTACCCCTTGTTAAAAATTATTGTAACTTAAACTGAATGCATTTTCAGGTTGATCACAATCCCTAGAAGGGACTCTCAAGTTACTGGATGGTGAAGGAGATCTAGAAGGAGGTTGACCGAAACCACATTATATTAGAGTATCCACGATCGCCGGAGTGGTATCTTGGCGAGCACATACAATTCTAGTGGATAAAGCTAGTGTTTGAGAGATGTATCCCTCCTACACCTCCTACTATACTCTTTTGGGTGCACTTGGTGATTACTGACTCGGAGGAAAGGCAACTATTCTTTGAGGAGCACAGCTTGCGAGTCTCTGGTCATCGCGTCAAGTACGAGGCATTTATTCAAGATATGTTGATTTTGGTGCATCTTGCAACTCGGGCTATTGTTAGTCATCCTCGTGCTTAGTAGCATAGTCAAGGGATAGGCGGTATTTCTACGGGTGCTAGCGGTACTGGGGTCGGCTATCAGGTATAAGTAGCATTAATTGCCATGTTTAGCTATCATTTATTGTTGTAGGAGGATGCCCAAAAGAGGGCTCGGGTCCCCAATCTTAACATGTCAGCCAAAGTTCCAAGCTCTGCTTCCTCGAGCGTCATTGAGGGGAGATTGATGGTCCCCCTGGATATGACTTTCTATCTGATGGACTTCCCAGGGACAAAGAGATAGGTTTCTCTTCCTCGGAGCCTCCACACATTGTTCTTTGACCCTTTTGACACTACTCATGTAAGTATTTGACTAACCGATTCATTCTCAAATGTAGCATAGTGTCTTCAGAATGTTTGACGTTCTTTTGTTTTATCTGTAGTTTGCTCAGGAGGAGATGGAGAGAGTAGCCCCGACTTTCCCTTACCATGAGGGGCATGATGATGATGCAGGATGGAGTTGCACGAGTACGCTTTCTTTCTTGACCTGTTTATGCTTGATTTACAATTCATGTACAATATATTATGCTTGATGTATATGATTGTGATTTTTTTGTATGTCATGATGGTTGCAATCATTGGCAATGAGGGGGCTGATTTCGAGCAGTATTATCAAGAACTTGAGGGTCATTTTCAGGCATTAGACATTCTCCACCAATATCTGGATTCTTGCTATCGGGGCCTGAATACAGTTACTGATATTTGGATGCCCGATATCAAAGCTTGATTGCCCAGCATCAGGAGTTATTGTGGTAGAACACCTAGTCTACCTAGGTTCGTGAGGAGGAGCGAGCTAGAGGTGCTACCATGGACTTTTCTCACTACCTTGATCTTGAACTGTCTACTTTGTTTGACGGGACGAGCACTGAGCCACTACTCACTCTTGAGTGGGACACTCCCTTTTTTTGCATCCCCTAAACATCTCCACCTCGTGGGCCAACGACGAGTGCCTCTAGGACTCTGCGACCCGAGGATTTTAAGATCACTACTATGGAGCCTAGAGATCTGATGGGTGGAGGCCACTGATAGCTAATATGCTTAAGAGCTTTTTTCAGTTTTATTTTCTTTTGAAACTCTTAGATAGTTTTTGTAAAAATTTCAAAACCTAAACTTTATAAAAAGGAGAATAGGACTTTGGTTGCTACGTGCCGGGTCCTTACTTGTTGCGCTTTTATTTTATAGAAGTGAGTGTTAGTTTATTGTGAATGTTTATGTATATGTATGGATGAATGAATGTAGTATACTAATGTTTCTTGCTAATACATGTAGGCAACATCGATCTTGAGGAATTTTCTTTAGCTTTTTCTTACTGATATCGGCACATAACGAGCTATTTAGGACTTTTCTCTGCACCATCCAGGAGCCTGATTGGCGAAAGCTTAATGGGTTCGGGCTCCGAGGCCTTCAATACTTTTCTTCTAGGCCCATGAACACAACCTTTGTTCATGCTGCTCTAAAGTTTTAGGATCCGGCAACTCACATCTTCCGTTTTAATAGTATTGAGATTTGCCCCTTAGTTGAGTAGTATCATGCCATCCTGGGACTTCCTTTCCAGGTGAATCCGACTTCGATGTTCCCTGTGAGGCTTTCCTTTGCATTTCCCTCCTTCCAATTTAGGGGCAAGGATAAGCTGCGAGGATTGTGGAACTTAGAATCCAGTAAGCATTTTTTATCTCCCACTCATGACGTCGAAGGTTTTCAAGTTGACGCTATCCTTAGTTAGTGCGAGACTGCATCCAGTTCTCATCTTACATTGCCTTTTATAATGGCCCTATTTCTCCTAATAGATTTATTTATGGGGTTGGATCAATTGCCCCATTCCACTTGTTATCGGTTATTGACTCACTCTCCATATGTCTTTCTCTTGCACTCTAGCTTTAGCAAAGAGCTTGGTTCACATGGACACTGCTACAGTGAACCCGAACTTAGTGGGTGACCACTTTGCTTCACTTGAGGTATATCCTTTTGACCTTTCTCTTTGTGAATTTCATCCTCTTATTTGAATGAAATACTTGTAGGTTTGGTTGTTGGAGAAGCTTCGCTTGATCGCTGACCCTCATTTGGGAAAGGTGTGATATCTTCCCTCATATTATGGTCCTAGAGTATTCATCAGGAAGGACCACTATACATTGGGTGAGGAGGCTTGGATCGAGATTTTGCATTCCTGTTGAGCTTCCGAGATTCATTGGCTTAGTCCTTGGTGTGAGATTCCTTTTATTGTTACAAATGTTCATGACTCAGACGTGCTACTGATGGGTTAATTCAGCATCACCTCTTATTCTCCTTCCCACTTGTGTAGGCATTACGGACATCAGTAGCTAGTTCTTAGGCTGCTGTGTTCGACCATTCCACGAGTTTGGTCCCAACACGTTGGACGCTATACGAAGACTATGGGCACGCGCCACTGTTGTTGCTTTGGATTACATTGCCCCATAGACTACTAATACCAATGAGTTTTATCGTGAGTGGTTGGGCGAGATTAGGAGTTTTCCTAACAATGACTAGCATCTTACGATGTTATGTGAGTGGGAGAGAGACGATGACGATTTGGATCCTCTACCTCATACTTCAAGGAAGAGTGCCCTGTGGAATGACTAGCACCCACAAATCACCTATATTTCCTTGTTATAGGCTTTGACATTCATCTTCTAGACTATGTGTTTGATTTATTTTTGGCATTATGGAACTTATTGAGGCTTTTGATTGGAATTTGTTATGTTTACTTGGGATATTCCTCATGCACACACCCATATAATATAGACATAAATCTCGCAACATTAATGACATTTCATTAATGATTTTAAAGAGGGCACAAATTTTCCCACGATTTGAATCCTGCCACCAACTAGCCTAAAATAGGTTTTCTAACTCATGGTCTCTCTATACCTCACAGAGCCCTAATTTTTTCCTAAGTCACCCTTTATGGGTTTTCAACTCATCAAACTTTTATTATTTCCTTTGCAAAGAAAGGTCGGTCCTAATTGTTTCCCAGCTAGCCAAGTGATAGCTGACAAACTAACTTTTACATTTTTCTCTCTTTTTTGTGTACTGCTTTTTCTGATTTATTTCTTTTGGCCCTAAACGTGGTAGCGCTTGAGTCTGTCTTGGTTAATCTGATTGACGAATTCATTCCCATCCATATCCATGATCTTGACGGCTCCCTTACTTAGGATCTCCTTTACGACGTAAGGACCTTCCCAATTCGAACGGAATTTCCCCCGTACATCCACATTCGACTATCTCATATGCTTCAAGACCAAATCTCCTATCTTCAAAGGCTGGCTTCTGAACTTAACCTGGTTATTGTATGCTCTAGCCATGCATTGTTGATATATGTGTAGATGGTCTATTACCTTCAAACGTTGTTCGTCTATCATATTTAATTGTTCAAATCTGGCTCTTGGCTATTTGATTCCTTTAATTTTGCTTCCAATGCTACCCCGAAGGGATCCCAACTCAGTTTCAACTGGTAAGTATGCTTCTATCCCATATACTAGCAAGAATGGGTTCAATCAATAGGATTTTTTACATTGGTTTTGTATCCCAAACTGGGAATGGTAGTTTATCAACCCAATCTCTATAGGTGACTACCATTTTGCTCAAAATTTTCTTGATTGGTTTGTGGCTGCTTCTACTGCCCGTTGGCTTGCGGTTTGTAGGGTGATGATTGATGGTGCTCGATCCCATACTTTTCTACCAAATCTGTTGTAACTCCATGGAACTGAACCCCATTATCAGATACGATGTGATGTGGGATATCATAGCGGGCGAAGATATGTGTTTCTATGAACTTGGCCATCTTCTTAGCGGTGAAATTTGTGTAAGATTCAGCCTCTACCCATTTGGAAAAGTAGTCGACCACTAATATGAGAAACTGATGTCCATTATTCGATCTAGGCTGAATTTTGCCAATGATGTTAATGCCCCACTTTGAGAATGGCCAAAGGGTAGATAACCTTTGAAGTTCATATAGGGGTAGATGATTAATATCCCCATAGATTTGGCATTCGTGGCATTTCCTCACCTCAGTCGCGCAATCTAAGATGATCATTATCCAAAAATAACCTTGGGGTTGAATTTTCTTTACCAGTACCAACCCATTCATGTATACATTCATTAGATGAACGATAGTGCCTCTTTTTCAGTGAGACATCTTAGTAATAATCCATCAGATGTGTGTTTGAACAAATCTCCATCAACTAAACTGAATTGTACTGCAAACCTTCGTAAAGAAGTTCGTTCTGAGTTCGTTGCTCCCTCTGGGTATTCCCCAGTTTGCAAAAATTTCTCGATGTTGAAGAACCAACTGCCTGTGGCTTATTCATCTTTGGTTTCCACAAGTCGATAGTAGAATGGTTCTTTGGGTGTTTGGTGAACAACTGGTTTTATTGGTTGGACTCGAAAACCTTCCCACATTGATGATAGTGTAGCGAGTGCATTAGCCATTTGATTCTCATCTCTCGGGACATGTTTGAAAACACATTACATGAACTTTCAGGATACCAAATAGCTTCCACATAAGAATGCAGTGACTCTTCTTTTATTTCCCAGTATCTAGTGACTAGTCTGATAACTAAAGTAGTGTCCCCAACTACTGAAACTTCCTTCGCCCGAACTTTCCTAAGTGCCTCTAATTTAAATAGACATGCTTCATATTATGCGCCATTGTTTGTTAGTGGGAACTCAAAGCATTTTGACAGTTGTATGACTTCATTTTGTGGGGTTATCAGAAAGACACCTAGGCCAGCCACACTTCTAATCATCGCATCGTCAAATAACATTTTCCACTATAATTGGGCCTCTTCTATGAGTGCCAATTGTTCATTTGAGAATTCGAGGTCTTCAACATAATCAGACTCTAATGGTTGATTTTCCAGAAATTCCGCGACTACCCATCCCTTAATTACTTTCTTGGTTACATACTCGGTGTTGAATTCTAATAACAAGAGTAACCATAGTGAGAGTTTCCTGGTTAGCATTGGTGATTGACATAGGCATTTCATCAGATCATTCTTTGCGACTTCTTGGATTCTGTAGGATTGAAAGTAATGGCGTAGCTTCCTTGTTAGCCAAACCATCGATGTACAAATTTTCTCCACCAAAGTGTAGCATGACTCATATTTTAATAATTTCTTGCTTAGATTGCAGATAGCATGTTCACTCCTATCTTTGTGTTCTTGTACAAGCATTGCCCCAACCAATGACTCCTCGATTGCCAAGTATAGAATTAATGGTTTCCCAGGCACTAGTGGGCGGAGGTCTGGTGGGTGTATCAAGTATTGCTTAATTTTGTCAAAAATAATCTAGCATTGATCATTCCAGACCACTGGTTGGTTCTTCCTTAACAGCTTAAATATCGGATCACAGTTTGTGGTGAGCCTAGCGATGAATCTGCTGACGTACTGTAAGTATCCTATAAACAAATGAACTTCTTTTTCCATTTTTTGAGTAGGCATTTCTCTGATGGCTCGGCTTTTATCAGGATCCATTTCAATTCCTTTCTGGGTAACTATGTGGGCTTAGAAGTTTCCCGGATGTCAACCCGAATATACACTTCTTTGGGTTCACACACAGATTGTACTTTTCGATCCTAGTAAGAAACCTATCCAACACAGCTAGGTGCTCTTCTTTGGTGTGGTATTTGACAAGCATATCATCTACGTATACTTCAACCTCCTTACGGATCATGTCATGAAGTAAAGTAGTCACAGCCCGCTGGTGTGTTGCCCTGACGTTCTTCAATCTGAATGGCATCACCTTGTAACAGTATACACCCCATTATGTGATGAAAGCCATCTTGACCTTGTCTATTATAGCCATTAGGATCTAGTTGTAACTTGAAAATCCATCCATGAAGGTACATAGCTACGCTGCCGATAAAAACATCTATGTGGGTTAGGGGGAAGTCATCCTTGGGGGAGGTTTTATTCAAGTCCCTAAAATCTACGGAGACTCTAACCTTACCATCTTTCTTTACAATTGGGACGATGTTGGCCAACCATGTCATGTATTCGACTACTTCCAAAAATTCTGCCTTGATCTGTTTTGCTAATTCTACCTTGACCTTTTTTGCCCATTCAAGTCTTAAGCGGCACAACTTTTATTTGACTGGTATGATATAAGGGTCTGTTGGGATATGATATTTCATGATCTGTCTGTCCACCCCAGGTATGTCATCGTATGACCAAGCGAAGGCTACCACGTGACATCTACGTACATTTATAATCTCTCTTTTTTTATCAGGAGTCAAATCATTGGAAATTGTCACCATTTTTTGTGATTCGTTTGTACCCAAGTTAACTTCATTTAATGACGTGTCATGTATGTTAAAGACATTATGCATATGATCATAGGAATGCATGGTGCCATCTAGCAGAACATCAAACAGGTAAGCAAAATCGTTGTATTTCATTGCGTGGGCCTCATAGGCAAAATTGTCAAAAAAAAATCAAAAATGTTCAAAATTACATCACTATTTTCCTCCTGCACATGCGGAGGGTCTTTAGTTGTCATGATAGGTGTGTCAGGAACCACTTCTTCTTCTAGCATGGTCTGAGTAAGCTTCTTTACCAGGAGTTTGATTGTATCAGATACAGCCTGATCTCGAGTATCGCCTTTTTTCTTCATCAGCTTGGCGATGGCCTTTGTAAATGCAGTTACTGCATCCTTGAGCTCCTCCTCCTTCTCGGGTTCAAACTGGTCACTCTTAGCTGTGGTCATCTCCAGGGCAAGAACTGCTCTTCTTTAGGTAATAGGGGCTTTTCAGGTAGCTCAATCAACTCGCCAGCTACAAAGTTGAACACATCATTATAAATCTCGAACCCTCTAACCTCTTCCCCATTCAGATTCGAAGGCTCAGGCACTCCTAGGTATGCCTTGTTCCCTTCAACCTCACAAACTCTCACCATGTTGCAAAATAGTGGCCTCTTATGCTTATACATCTTTTGGTTTAGGGCGAAGCCAAAACCTAGTCCTGGGGTGACCAAAACATGATCGATGGCCTTAATAATTCCCTGATGGTGCTTACCCAATCCTCTTCCAGGGATAAAGCCCTATTTCTTCATTAGTTCCTTTCAGCTCTTCGGGAAAAAACGATACCCCTTTGGAGCTTTGTGCTCTTTCTTCTTATCTTTAGTGGTCAGTGCCACCTTGAGCCCTTATGCCTCTCTTACTTCAGACATAGCGGCCTCTGTGACTAACTCCTCATCTGCCTCGATAGTTACTATTTACCCATTATGAATGAGCTTTATTTTTTTGGGACTACCCCTAGTGCGTGAATCTAAGGTTGACCTAGCAGTAGAGAATATGTTACTAGAATGTTCAGTACCGTAAACTTGACTTTAGAGGTCACCCCTCTTGTAGTGACCTCTACATAAAAAATCCTGACTACTCCCCTCTTGGAATCATCATAAGGTGAATTACAGTATCAAACTTGGCCAGCAAGTCTTCTCGCAGTCCCAAGTAGGGTAGGACTTTCAGTGGGCACATGTTCAAAACTGACCCATCGTCAATCATCACACATGGAATCGCTCTATCAAAAATTTGAACCTTGATAAAAAGTGCCCTATTGTGTACTCCGAACTCTCATGATAACTCCAACTAGTCAAAAGTTATAGTCTGCAATTGGCGAGTAGTAATCCCTTCCTTAATCGCAGTGCACATTTTTACCACTAACATTTTGGGTGTTGTAGCATTTCCATCAACCTTTCTACAAGCTCAATCCTGTGCATTTGAGATATCTCAAGCAACTTCTAAATGCTATATTTTGCTTGAATCCCCTTCAGTTGGTTCACCAGGGGATCGACATCCAGTTCATCTTCATCAACCTTTAGAGGGAGTGGTGGCTCGGGTTGCTTCCTTGCAATCTAATCAAGAGTAGAGTTGTTGAGCTTTATAGCTTCCTCCCTTCAAAAGACCCTTCCACTGCAGGTAACTCTCAATACCCCTTCTTCCATCACCCTTGTCTCAGTTGGAGTCACCCATGGGTACTGGACATACCCATCATCTAGTTTGACCCGAGATCCTTTCAACTATTAAGCGTTAGGTTGATTGGTCACTTCTCGTATACGATAGTCTCACCATCCACTGAGACTCCATCATCTTCTTTCCTCTTTCTCCTGGACTTGAAAACATAGCCATCCGAGTCAATTGGTACCCACTATGGTATTTTCCCAGAATCTAATTCCACCACGTCTCCTCTGGACTCGACCTTCTCTGCTGAGAAAACTTTGGCCAATGGATCTTCCTCCATGTTTTGTCAGTTGTCAATTGACGTGTTCAATCCTTGATTTGACCTTAACAACATTTCAAAGACCGAATTAGCAAGTATCCTCAACCCTATTGTTAGAATGTTAAGAAGCACCAATACTCGTTCTCTATCAAGATGATGTGCATGATATGACAGCTCATCAAAATACAGGATTATCAGCCTAGACAAGTGGTGGTGGTACCAATTGCATGCCCCTTCTATCATCAACTGAACACCAACTTATTCGGTTGGTCTTGTCTGCATTACCACATAAGTGAGCATCCACTGCCTTAGATAGCTCATGAACAGTTTGTTATCCCTTTGTTTATGTGCGAGGAGATCTAGCATGCCTTGCTTCGGTGGTTCCAGGAATGAAAACTTCATCTAGAACTTTGTAGTGATACTGTTCCACATGCTCTTCACCTGCTCTGACTATATTTTGTACCATTGACTTGCTACTCCTACTAGAGAATAGGGGAATAGTGTTGCCATCATCACTAGTGAAAGGCTTTGAGCCCGACACAGCGTGTAAAACTTGAAAATGTGGGAAGACGGCACATCATTCCCATCAAACATAGACGTACCAGCCAAGTTAAAGCTAGTTCCTGAAACTTCCTCCTGATACCCAACCTCTTGATTACTTGATTATGACTTAAGAGTCTCCATGACCACATCTGGGTCCATCCCTAACCCAATCACCATTACATACTGGTTGTTCTTGTTGGGTGCTACTTCTCTTGAAAAACCCTCCCTACAGGAAGTGACGTAGGTTCCTTGCTAGTAAAAACCAACATCCTAGCTAGGTTAACGACAGACCTTTCAATCTCGCCTCTAAACCCACGGCAACCTTATTCCTCCTTTAGCATCCTCAAAACATGGTCTGAATCAATTCCTATTAACATCACAAATTCCCCCAGAATTTTGAACATTCACTTCAACACCTTCTTTTCCTCCATCCCAGAGCTGATCATTCCTACTTCCACCTCAAAGTTTGGCAAAGGGTTTATCTTGGTGCTAGGCTTAACATGATTATACTAGCCCTGACCCAGAAACTTCTGATTATACTGGCCCTGACCCTGAAAAATCTGAGAGGGCGTGCTCCAACTAGGAATTGAAAGCTGAGCCATCCCCTGGACAAATGGAATGTAGCTAGAGGAAGGTTTGATTTCTATTGCCTCTACTATTCTTGGTGCAAAAGCTGTTTGACCCGGCATTCCCGAGAAAAACTAACTACCAACTTGCGGCTAAGAAGCGCTTGCAAAATCATATGCATCTTAACCAACTTATAGCTCACCTTACCCCACCTTGAATTAGTAATAGGTGGGAGCGATAGTGCTGCGGATTGGGTACACTGTAGTAGAAGAAGATGGTCCTCTAAGTATAACTTTACCACCAACATTCAGAATGGTCACCATGTCATTGGCCCTCTCTTTGGGTTGCCTGGACCTAGCGTGATGATTGATGAGTGATGTAAACTAATCACTATTTACGAAGGTGTTCATAGCAGTTGCAATCTCGGCCCTCATTGACGATTGGTTTGTTTGTGGATTTCATCCCACCGAAAGAGTTTGTTCCTCCCCTACATTCTCCTCTTACAAGTTGGCTACACTACTAGTTTGAATAAAACCAAACAGAGTGCGCTATCCTAATTCGAAACCTGAGTCTTTGTTAGAATCGATTTACGGAACCCCCCCTAGAGTGGTCACGATTGGAGAAATGCAAAGTAAGCTGCAAGAAGACCTATTCCAAGCCTTCTAGTGGATAGGCATTTTCCTAGCTGAGGTATACAAGAAAATCATCAATTTATGCGCATTAGATCATGATGTGTAGTTGATGTGTGAAGTGTTAATGTTATGGCTGCATACATAAAGGGTTAACATGCCATGATGCGAGATAAAAATTATGTTTTCAATCCACTTGAAACAAACAGTGTTAGTCATTAAAAAAAGATGCATGAATTAAAATCCAGCCTTTGGGGGTGGGTTTGATATCCGCACACTGTCCGTGGGTTAGCGTGACCGGAATGATGTATTGTAAATGTGATGAGATGACCAAGTTACCTTTGTGGTAATAGGTCAATAATTGGAGATTTCGTATTGTCACTAGATCTCATGAAATGAAAGATTCTATTAATTTCAGGTAAGAAGTGCGGCGTACCTTGATGAAATTATGTAAAGTTCAAAGTGCATGAAGATAACTAATGGATGTAGCCATAAAATGGATGTTTTAAGTCTTTTCCCTATTAAGGTAGAGTCTTAGATACTGGTGGCATCATTATAAATAAGGTATGTGGTGATGCATGAGTTATTACCCTTCGAGGGTGGATAGTTCGAGTGAGTGGAACACCTCGAATATTGGTAAGGTAGGGTTTTTGAAGTAAGTCGCCCCTTGTGGGCTTAGGTTTAGATATCAACCGGGATATTACATGATGTGGGGAAATATAGTTTGGGTTTGTATTTGCCTCGTTTAGGCTTTTGGTATCTATAATCACCTCAGGTGGGCTATGAATCAGACGCCAAGTGGGCATCACGCAAAGATTTGGGTATGTTCCCTTTATATGGGCTTAGTTGGACATCATGTGGATGTCACACTGAGAAAGGGTAAATGATGTTTCATGATTCTAATCAGTTTCATGCTATCCTAGGGTGACACAATCTCAAGTGTCAACTAATCCTAAGTATGGGTGACACCAAATTGGTATCATGATAATGGGAAGATGATAGTCTGTTTTATATTGTTAATATCATGAGTGTGTGCATTCAAGTGTCTGCATTAAGATTCGTGGTTAGCATGCTACATTTGTACAATGCATGATGAACCGAAAGTAATAAACACATAGCACAAAGCATACAACATCCAACTTCAAACCATACAACTCTCGCATGTAGGGTTTTTTGCTAGTCTCTATCCTAAGTTTGGTTCATCTTAGTACCACGAGGATACTAAGGAGCGCACCTGTAAGAAAATATAATGCCTGATAGTTTGTTGGGTAACACCCTAGGGATAATGCATATGGCTTATTTACATGAGGTTTGTAAATGGCTTGTAGATGTAGAAGGTTCTTGTTGCACTAAGATACACTCCAAACCTCTCCCCAAATGGGTTCTAACGAGGGAGATACATGCGATATGGCAACAAGTGCTCCACCCGCTCAAGTACTATCTTTTCTCAGAGAGGCAAATTAGTACAAGAGAAAGCTTTGCAGTAATAGGGTACCTTAAACTTACGGGCTAATCCCCTCTATTGCAATGTGAAATTATGAATATGTCATAATTAAGAAAATATGGAATAATGTGATCAATAATTTTAGGCATTCATCCAAAATCTAAAACATTTAGAAAAAAAGTTTAATAAAGTTCCCCAGCAGAGTAGCCATTGTGAGCGGACGAAAAGGAGAGCAATAGGCCGAGAGCGCGCTAGGATGAGAGGATCGATCCACTAGGGTGTTTTTGTGAAAATAAAATATCGGGTCGGGGACCCGAATGGTTTAAAAGAGAAAACGAAAACAATTTACATCATCAAAACCTGAATCCGCCATCTCTTAGTGTAGGTCGCCACCTGGATTAGCTCTTCCAGGAATTAAAATCCTATGAGGCTTAACGTTTGGGGGACGGTCCACTAAGACACATAGATTTGGGTTCGGTATAAGTTGCTTACTTCTTATTGGATCACATTATATTACATCTATAGAAAACCACATTTCTTAATTATGCATATTCGAGCTTATGTCAATTTCATGTTTATGGTATGATTTATCGCACATGTGGAAAGCAATAAATACATACATAGTGCAGTAAATAAATGCGGAAAAATAAATTAATAAATTACAAAACATCGGGGGATGCAACTGCCCGCCTAGTCTATTAATTACATTTCCGTAAAAATATTTGCAATACCTGAAGGAAAATAAAATCCTTGGCGTACATCTAATCTAATCTACTTGCATCCACAAAGGTTAGCACATGGTATAACACAACATGAATATTTACACGTATGTTCGATTTGATTTTGACGAGGCCCGTGTAGCCTAATTAAAATATCGACGATTGAAAATTTCTTATTTAGAAATAGAACAATTCATTTTATTAACACACATGTTGTTCATTTTTATTTAATGAAAATGACCGCATGGCAAAAATGTGAGGTCTGTTATCTAGGATTAATTTTTATTCCCTTGGTGGTGGTATTCTAACATGTACATTTGAGAATTTCCGCAATTAAATAAATAATTAAATAAAATGAAAATATAATGAAATATTTAAATTAAATCCTAGGTCAGAATTGAGCTGAAAAAAATATAAAACACGGGAAAAAGCAGCTCTAGGAACTCAGAGGCTTATCCTTTTGTAGCGGATCCATGTCGACAAATCTGCTTTTATTTCCAGGAGTGCTTTTCATTCTTTTTGGTTTGATTTTCGTATGAAAATATGTTATTTTTATCCTAAATATATTTAGACTTGGACTCTTAATTTGTTTTAGGTCCGAGAATATATAAGGATTTTTGGAGAAAAAGATGAAAGAAAATTGATTTGAAAATAATAAAATTCGGAACCCAAATGTGTTTTGGATCCGAATATAATCAAAGAATTTTTTAAAGAAAGATGAAAAATCAAATTTATTTTGTCAAGGAAAATATTTTTTTAGTAAAAAAATCCTCCTTGTTTGTCAGGAAAAGAAAATAATATTTTTCAAATTTTTCTGGATCGTTTCGTCAAGAAAAGAAAAAAATTTTTATTGAATTTTCAGGTCTCTTTTAATTTTTTCCTTTTTAATTTTAATTAATTAATTTGTATTAAGGCCTAATTTTTTCAAAATCCTTAAAAAAAAAACTATGTCTTTAAAAGGAATTAGTGATGAGGAGAACTCCCATTTGAAGATCGCTGGATAATCGAAAATTTGTGTGATTCAAGGATTAAAACCCGAAAAGCCATCATCATTGAACGCATGAGCTGGTACAAAATCTCGTACTCACATAGACATAGCTGTAATAACTTAAACACAGACCTTGTTTGTTTTGCATACTATGTGAAGTCTTGGCATAATGCAATGATCATGATATACTAGTCCCGAGCATGTTCCCTTAGAGTTAATAATTCTAAAAAACTCAGAATTATTATTTTCATAATCATATCCATCGTATAAGACCTAGACTGGGCGAGACCAGCGGTACCAATAAAATCCCCACAACAATATTAAGGCAGTATATAGTCTTCTCATCATAAGTCGTGATACGAACCTTATTAACAAATGTAAGCACATGTACAACAAGCAATCCCTTAAAATGTGTTTGGTCATGAGATTAGATGGGGTTAATGACTTAACCAAAATGGGTTAGTTTTCCATATCATTGGAGCTAATGCCAGATTGGAGACACATTTGAGGAGTCGTACAATTGGATACGCATGTCTCGAGAAAGAGAACACAAATGGATTAGTAATTGCATGAGATGAAAATGGACGGGTTCCAACTATGGTTATCTTGTTATGGCTTGACCTGTTATAACGAGGGTCATGATGAGTGGCTATGGTTGCTACCTACTAAGGAAAATTGGTTGAACCGAATTTCCTGAATGCAAATAGAAGGGGCTATTTGAATGTTGAGAAAATAGTAGGAATTATATGTTTAATTAAAAACCTTATATTAAATGCATGTACATATACTAATGTCTAAACAAATTCTATCTTATATCTAGGTTGGACAATGAATCTAAATATAAACTTTCGCTCAATTCTTGATAACAAACTAGATGGTTCAAACTTTACTAATTGGTTCAAGGCTGTGAGAATAGTCCTCAGATTAAAGGATAACTTATATTCTAGATGAGCCCCTCCCTGATGAGCCTGATGCTGAAACTGATGCCAATGAACATGAGGCATGGGAGAAGCGCAAAAAAGATTGTGAAACAGCTTCATGTATGATACTGGCAACCATAAATTCTGAGCTTCAAAAACAGCATGAGAGCATGGACCTCGATATCATGATTCTCCATCTTCGTGAGTTCTTTTCAGAGCAGCAAGGTCTGAGAGATTTGATAAATCAAAACTCTTATTCAGAATGAATATGTAAGCTCACACTTCAGCACCACAACATGCTCTTAAACTATTGGGTTATTTAGAGAAGCTGACTCGATTGGGTTTTGTGATGGATCACGAATTATGTGTGGATTTGATTCTTGCCTCATTAACTGATATTTATTCATAATTTGTGATTAATTATTATATGAACAAGATCGACGCGAGGTTGGTCGATGATAATTGTATAATTACACTTAATATCATATTAATTTTATACACTAAACACTATAGTTTAAGTCATTTTTATACTTCATATAAAAGATTTCACGTGGTATGTAGTTTTTTATGCAAATACAGATACTAGGTAAATCTTGGGAGTAAAATGATCTAAAGTAGAATTCTATGAAAAAAGAGTGAAAAGGTGCAAAAAGATGCATGGAACTTAAAGATTTGACTTAGGATCAAAGCTGTCAAAGATCGGTGAAGTTACGAGGAGAATTCTGAAGAAAAACTCAACTCATGGTTGCGATAACCGTTCGCAGTCGCGTCTAGTTCTTCTTCAGATCAGAAGTTTGCCAATCAAAGATTCACATTCATGACATGTATATCGCAGTCGTGACTTGGATGGTTTTCTGGTATTATCTTCTTAACTACCAATTGCCAGATAAGCATGATCAACCACCATCAACCACTATCAACTACCAATGAAAAGACACTTATCATAAGTCAACCAATCATGAAAAGGTGGCTATCCATTATGGATTATATCAAAGCTTCTCAACCAATCATAATGAAGAGATGCAATCATTCACCAATGGAGACAACCCTTCATTTGGATAGACGTTACTCTTCGAACTCTATAAATAGGGCTCCAAACCTTACAATTTCATGGGACATAGTGCACCACCAGAGAGGAGAGCATAAGAGTGAAATTATAGGGTTACATATAGTGTGTGTAGATAGAGAGTTCTTTACGTTCATAAGGGTTAGCGAGAAAATGTTTAAGTGATTCGAATCCTTGTTTCGATCACTAGATTCTCTATATTCTCGAGCGATTGTTGTAAAAGTGTACTTGCAAATCACTTATCAATAAAATTTTTTATTCTTCAATATTCGTTTATTCAATATTCGCAAAGAATTGCATCCTAGCGAAGGTTTTGTATGGGTCGAGACCGAATTCAAAGCAGACGTAGGAATTGTGGGAATTGACGACTCCCATTAAAGAGTGGATACGGTTTGATCAACTTTAGCTTTCACTTGCATATTTTACAACTTTGCTTTGATTTCTACTTATACTTTCTATTTTGAAGTTTATGATATGTCTATGTGTTATAATGTGTATTTCGTGTTAAGTCTTTCATGTTAATCGAGTTATATGCGTTGGAGTTACTTTTAAGAGTAATTTCGGGGTTAACAATATCGTGTATAATCATTGGATCGGTGATATAACGTTGTTTAGTGAGCCAACATTTTTGGAATGGTAACTTGCTAAATGTGGCTATGTGAGAGCGACTCGTACTAAGCATAGTATTGATGTTGTCCAGGTTTATATGATAGTCTTAATTCATTTGTGCTAGATCTAGAAAAGTCATTTTAAGTATTGCTCTGTGACGAATAATTGAACATCTGAGTATTTAGAACCGAGTCTATTAGATTAGTTTAGTGAATCGTAACAACTTTGTTGAACTTGCATTCTTTCTCCTCTATCCTTATTTCATAGGGAAAATCTATATATTTAGGTTCTCTAATCTTCCATACCTATATTTACTCATTTTTCATTCTAACCCTCTTATCCAAAAATATATGTTATTTTATTTTCTTTTTATTTTATCTTCCTTGAAGATCTTTAGTGCTAGCCCTTCCCTGTGGGGTCGATATCTTTTAAAACTACATCGCAACTATATCCTTCCAGTTATCATCATTTTTCTATTTGATAAGAGGTACTGACAACACCTATATTTTTCGTGAACAAGTTTTTGGCACCATTGATATATAGTCGAATCTTGTGAACAAACTATTAAACTTATTAGTAGAAAAGTGGCGAACAAGTTTTTGGCGCCGTTGCCGGGGATAAGTCTTTCGAAATGAGTATAGCCAAAAACTCATGAACAGTCAACATTCTAAAAATGGTAGAGCCTAAGATTCAAAACGATCCAAAGGCTTTATTTTTGGTTGAGAAAACCGAACCTTCCAAGGGTGGGTTCCATTTTGGAAAGGGTTTGAGTGCCAAGAAGAAAATCAGTAAGAAGAAGAAAAGTAAGAAAGGAACTGCAGATGTCTACTTCCGATATGGAAAGGCTAGCTATTGGAAGAAGGATTGCAAGGTTCAGATTTCTGAACAAGTGAAGAAGAAGCAAAGTAAGCATCTGCTTCAGGTATGTTCATACTAGAGAGTTTCTCTACAGTTCCCTATGAGTCTACTTGGGTATTAGATTCTGGTTTTGGTAATCATATATGTACTTCTGTGCAGAGATTGCAGAATAGTAGGAGGCTTGCAAAGAGGGAAATGGAGCACTGGTTGCTGCAATAGTTGTAGGGGTCCATATAGCCTTTATTTGCCTAGTGGCTTAGTTTTAGTTTTGAACAATTGCTATTATATTCATGTTATCACTAAGAATATTATTTATGTTGAACGTTTAGCAATAGAGGGATTTGAAATTTTATTTTCTAATAATAAATGTCAAATTCGACGTTATAATGTTCTTTATGCTTGTGGAATATCTATTGATGGCATTTATGTTCCAGATACTAAAATTGAAATTCTGAACATGAACATTGTTAAGAAATCGAGATTGGATAATGTGAAATCCTCATACTTATGGCACTATCGTCTAGGCCATATAAATGAGACTCGATTAACTAAGTTACACATATCTGGAGACTTGGGTCCAATGGAATGGGAATCCTATGGTGCATGCAAACCTTGTTTAAAGGGGTTGATGGCTAAGAAACCTTTCAAAGGAAAGGGTCAGCATGCCATTAGTATTTTGGAAATAATAAATTTTGATGTATGTGGTCCAATGATTGCTAAGACACATGAGGGTTTCGTCTACTTCATAACATTTATCGACAATTACTTGTGATATGTTTATATGTACCTTACGAGGCACAATTCTGAGAGTTTTGAGAAATTGCGATACTCGAAGGAAAAATAAAATCCTAAACACACATATAATCTTAATCTACCTACATCCACAATGGTTAGCACAGGGTATAATACACCATTTACACATATGTTCGATTTGATTTTGGCGAGGCCCGTGTGGCCTAATTAAAAAACGACAATTAAAAGTTTTTATTTAGAAATAAAAAGGTTCATTTTCATTAACACTTTGGTTGCTCATTTTAATTAGTGAAAATGCTAGCATGGAAAAGATGTGAGGGCTGTTATCCGGGAATAGTTTTTTTATTCCCTTCATCGGGGTATTCTAACATATATCTCCGTTAAATAAAAATAAATAAAAGATGAAGAAGAATTATCACAACAATATTGACATAATGAAAAAAAGTAAAATAATCCCTAGGTCCACATGTAAAATGAGATAAAGAAAAATAGAGGGAGCACAAAATAAGCAACTCTAGGAACTCAAAGGCTTACCCTTTTAGTGCAAATCCACGTCGAAAAATCCGCTTGATTTTTGGGAGTGTTCCTCGTTCGTTTTGATTTAATTAGTGAAAATGTGTTATTTTAATACTAAAAATATTCAGACTCGGACTCTAAATTTGTTTTGGGTACGAGAATATCTAAGGATTTTTAGGAAAAAAAGATGGAGAAAAATTAGTTTAAAAATAATGAAGTTTTGAATCCAAACGTGTTTTGGATCCGAATATAATCAAAGAATTTCCAAAAAAGAAGTAAGAAAATCAAAAATATTTTATCAAGAAAAATAAATTTTTTCCGTTGCTAAACAAGAAAAATATTTTTGAGAATTTCGTCGAGAAGAAAAGAATTTTTTTCGGTAATTTCGGTCCCTAACATCCAAAAATGGCCCCTTTATTTATAGGGGGAATTCAAAAGTATTTCCCCTATAAAGGAGAATTCTGGCGAGCCCAACTGGGCTTTGCCCAAAGAAATCTCAGCCATCTTATGTATATTATATATTTTTTTTTTCAAAAAATGATTGTTTATAAAACAAAATAATTTAATTAAATTATTTTGGACCATTAAATATTTATTTTATGTCCCTTAAGCCTTTAAATTTTCACTTTGAGGCTTTTAAATATTTTCTTACGGTCCTCAACATTTATTTAGGGTTCCAAATAACTAGAAGTGCTTCCATTTGAATGTCATCGAATGATGGAAAATTGTGTTATTCAAGGATAAAAATCCCAAAAAGCCATCATCATCAAATGCGTGAGCTGGTACAAAATCCCATGCTCACAACTATGATGAAACATTTTCATCGGTGCCATGCTCATGTCTATCAAGATACTCTTGCCATCACCGCTCATTACGATTAAGAGATTTGGCAGATGGATGTGAAAACAACATTCCTTAACGGGAATCTAGACAGGGATGTGTATATGGCACAACCCGAGGGTTTTACATCCAAAGATGACCCGATGGTATGCAAGTTGCAGAAATCCATTTATGGACTTAAGCAACATCAAGCAGTTAGAATATTAGGTTTGATGAGACAATCTGAGAAATTGGTTTTGTGTCAAACGCTAATGAGCCCCATGTATATAAGAAGGCTAGTGGGACTGCAATCATTTTCCTTGTACTATATGTCGATGACATACTATTAATAAGAAACGATATTCCTTTTCTTCAAACAGTTAAATCATGGTTGTCAAAGAAGTTCTCTGTGAAAGACCTTGGAGAAGCAGCTTTTATACTTGGTATAAAGATCTACCGAGATAGATCCATAAGGCTACTAGGTCTTTCGCAAAGTACATACATAGACAAGGTTTTGGCTAGATTTAACCTTGAGTAGTCAAGAAAGGGTTATCTCCCAATGTCTCACGAGATTATCCTTTCTAAATCTGAGTGTTCGAGAACACAAGAAGAGAGACTACGCATGAATGGAATACTATATACCTCAATGATAGGATCCATCATGTATGTTATAGTATGGACTCAGCCTGATATCTCACATGCGTTATGTGTCACGAGCAGATGTCAATCTAACCTAGGTGAGAAGCACTGGATGGCCATTAAAACTATCCTTAAGTACTTACGTAGGACTAAGGATATGTTTTTAGTATATGGAGAAGGTGATCTCTCTTTGGAGGGATACACCGACACGAGTTTTCAAACTAATAGAGATGATTATAAATCCCAATCGAGGTATGTGTTTATGTTAAATGGAGGGGCAGTTGTTTGGAAAATTTTCAAACAGGATACGACTGCCAATTCAACCATAAAATCTGAGTATATAGCTGCTTCAGAAGTAGCTAAACAAGCTATCTAGCTTAAGGGATTTATTGGTGATCTCAGTGTGGTGTCCAACATTGTAAATCCGATAGCAGTTTATTTCGATAACAATGGGGCTATTGCTTAGGCAAAGGAACCACGGTCTCGTTAGAGAAATGGACATGTTCTTAGAAAGTACCATCTTATTCAAGAGATAGTAGCCATGAAAGATATAGATTTAGATTACATCTCGATGGATCAGAATATAGTAGATGGGCTAACTAAGCCATTGACTCAAGTTAAACATGACTAACATGTTAACGAGTATGCATGAAGCACATGGGTAATTGGCTCTAGTGCAAGTGGGAGATTGTTAGACATGATGTATGCTCTAGAGTCAATTAGGGTGATATGTCTTAATTAGTTATAATGTACAAACGGTTTCGGATTATTATTTATAATAAGTAAGGCATCTTTGTTGCTTATCAGTGTTTTTTAATTTATATATGTATCTCGCTAATATCATACATGTATAGTATTGTATATGTACTCATTGATAAGACAAAGTCCATGACTACTTCATAGTGTAAAAGTGCAAGGACACAGTGGGAGCTATGTGCTGTGAGAACTGCACATACTTGTTACTATGAATAGTCTAAATATCCCTAGTCATAATTTCATTGAGACTGGACATCAATGGAGGATAGAATAGCATATGTAGGCTTACTCCTTGGATCATATCTAAGCAGCCAATCTCATGAGCTAAAGGTGGTACCTTGAGTTAACACATGAATGTATTCGGGTAATACGTTGGAGACTGCTATAAGACAGACACTCAGAAATAACTATATCCATGTGTTGGTGTCATGTCTTATTGTAGTAGTAGTACAAATATCCTCAGACCTGAGATACTATTTACCTTGTGTAGGAGTTACTATACTTTGGGTCATACTTAGTCATACCCTAGCGATCAGGATGATACGGGTGATTAGGGGTATAGTGATGATCACATGTTGGTAATCTAAGTAGTCAAGATGGGATCCATCGCTCCTGATATAGTGATATAATGGGAGATGTACCTTAGGGCCCCTTGTTGAAGTAACATGCTCATAAACCTCTTATCAGAGTGTAGGATTGATGGAACAGATTTCTAGTCAATCTTGATACATAATGGCTGAGTGGTGTTCTTTGTGAACAAGTCTAATTCCAGGATAGCTATGACTATTACATGAACTGACACTTAATTTGAGCTCAATAAACTAGATGGTACTTAACTTGATGGAAGGAGTTTATTACTAACACTAATAAAAACTAATATTGATATTGGTTCTTCGTCAATTCCCATCCAAATATCTAGGAAATAGATTCCCATCTTGTTCGTGACATTCCAAGTATCGAGGGATCATACACCTTTGCTAGAAAGCCTATTTGATTGTCTAGAGCTATCGGGTTCCACATCAGTATAGAACAATGAGCCTAAAGGTTCTCGGATTGGAAGCCAAGTTTATGTTAACCTCTAGCGGCTCAATACTTTGGGATCCTATGAGGTCACACACTTTGGGTCTTTACCAAACAAAGTAAAGAACCTATAGACTAGGTCTATGCCGAGAATATTTGTTTGTCAAATTCATGAGAAGAATTATTAATTGGTTGGACCAAATTTATAATTAAAGGGAATAAGAGAAAAATAGGGAAAAATGCATGGAGCGGAGCAAGAGAATTTTTCTCGTTATGAGTGGGCCCTAAATGAACACGGGGTTCAAAGTGGGCCTGCGTGGTTACCCCACGAGCTAAAAAACTCATGGGCAGCTAGTGCGCAGGGAAAGCTCGCGCGTGCTAACAGGCTGCGGGTCTGTAAGTGCTCTCATAGCAGCGCTTGTAAGGGGGCTGCGCGCAAGCTCACAAGCTTGTGCTTACCTTGTGGAGGCAGTTGCGGGGTTAGCCCGTGGGTCCAAGTGACCTGTACGGCTAACCCACATGTGGGATGGGAATATTCCTACCCCAATAAAGTTTTATGGGGATTCTAATAATCCCCCTTTTCCCTATATATAGGCCTTCAGTTCTCTTTATTTTACACATACATAAACTTCAACTCAGCTTTTCTTGCTGAGTTCGACATCTTTTTCTTGCACGAGATCCTTCACGAGTTTTTCCAAACAAAGAAGAATTTCTTTAGAAGGCTCTTTCTATCTGAAGAGAGCCTTCTCGGTTTATATTTTCGGGTTGGTCTTCGAGCAACAGCTACTATCTATTGACGAGTTCTACCTCTATGAGGTTTTGGTCGGTGAAGATCTATGTAGATCAATTATAGAGACTATCCTAGTTTGGAAGCTCGTGCTAACAAAGTTTTCCTGAATTTCTCTAAGGGAACATCACAACCAAAAGAGAAAGAGAAGCATGCATCAACTAGTAATATTCTAAACTTAGATTCTAGGTTTCTTTTATAAGTTTTATGAACCTATTAGCATCAATGAAAATTTTAACTTAGTTTATATCAATCATGGCATGCTTAGGAGATCTTTTAGGTAAATTTTAAGTTTTGAAATTCCATCATGCTATGTTGCATGTTCAATTACTATCTTGATTAACCAGCAAGTACATCATGCCCAATTTCACATCAATATTAAGTTGAAATCAAGTTTAAGGACAATTGAGACCTACTCAGCAAAATGTTCAGCCCCATGTTCTCAACATGTGCTAATGTTCATGATCTACTTTACTAAGTGACATAGCAACTACATTGCTATTAATCATCCAACATAAAAGCCTTTCATTTTATTCATTCTCATGATTAAACAAACTTGGGAGATTTATGATTTTCAATCAATGGATACTCTACTCATATTATAGCCCTAGTAAATTGTTGGAAAACTTGATGTTTTAAGTTACTTTCAAAAGGTTTTTTATCCCACATGGGAAACTTCAAGTGAGTGATTTTAGTTTATATTGAGATGTCCCTTATGAGCTTGTAAATTGTGAGAGATACGAGGTGGGCTCTCGCGCACATGAGAGAAATGGCCTAAGGCCGTTTCTACTAAAAATCGTCTAATTCCCCCCCTTGCGCGGGCGATAAAGCCTGTCATCGAAACCTTTTATTATTTTTCCAAAGAAATAATAATATATTTTTTATTTGGAAATATTTTTTGACTTTTAAATTCCTTACCCGTAACTAGTGGTTTTAAGTGTTATGAATCCTCAACAACTATTTGCACTAAATTTCCAATAGTTATATTTTGTTTAATGATAAAAACATTTTTTACTTTATAGCCCAACAGCTATATTTCAACAGTCATATTTTGTTGGTTATATATAGCTTCCTTTGGTAAATAGTTTTGAGTATAGTGTTTTTACAATTTCTCGTTCCATTCTCTCTAGATATATACTTTGCCTTTATGTTCTTGTGCCTTCTCTACTTACATAGAGGTGAAGGAGTGGTTCAATCCTGGAAGGAACTATCGAAGTATTCTTTAAGGATAGTGCCTAGTATGGTTTCACTTTGTTGATGCTACTACTTGCTCTTTGGTTCTTCAGGTTCAGTTTGTGTACCCGGAATTCACCATCATTTCTCAACAATCTTAAAGGATATTATTTTCACTATGGTTGGTACTGCAACTGTTCCCCCTATTATCCCTCATGTTGTTCCTCCTACCATCCCTCTGGTAACCCCTGACCTTTAGCTTGAAGCTAGTGGAAACGTTCCGCCTATTGCTCCTACCATTGCTCCTGTCTACACTAAACCTTTCCCTGATGTGTCGAGAATTGAAATCTTTACTGGGGTAATTTCAAATGTTGGCAAGAGAGGCTTTTCTCTCTTCTTGACATGCACGGTGTCGCTTACGCGCTGATAGATGCTTCGCCAATCAAGCCCCCTGTTGCAGTTGCAGTTGCAGTTGCAAGTTAGGTATATGCCAACAAAGTCTGCAAACACAGAATTCTCTGTACCTTGTCCGGTAATTTGTTCGATGTCTACTGCTCCAAGAAGGAAGCTTAAGACATTTGGGAATCCTTGATTACTAAATATACTGCTCAAGATACTAGCAAAAAGAGGTTTGTAATTGGAAAATACTACAAATGGGAAATGGTGGAGGACAAGGACATATAGACCCAACTCACTATCAACTCATTGAAAATTTAAAAACTGAAGAAATTATACTTCCTGATGAGTTTATTGCAGGTGTCCTGATTGAAAAACTACCCCCATCTTGGAGTGCTTACAAGCAACGTCTGAAACATGAGAAGACAACTTTTTCACTCAATGAGCTGATTACTCATATCGTTATTGAGGATGCTAGCCAGAAGGAGTTGAAGATTGCCAAAGGAAAGGAGATTGTTTCTAAGGAAAACATTGTGCAGGCCAATCCTCAACAAGGGAAGAGGTATGACGCTAGAAATGGTTACAAACCCAAGAAAGATCAAGCCTTCAAAAAGAAAGGGAACTGCTATCTTTATGGAAAACCAGGACACCATGCTCCTCAGTGTAGGAAGCAAGCTGTGAATAACGATAATCCTGCCAAACCAAATGTAAATTTGGTTGAAGAAAATGATATAGTTGTTGTGGTCATATTATAGGTGAATTTGGTGGCTGATGTGAATAAGTGGGTATTAGACTCTGGTGCTACGAGGCACATATGTGAAAATAGAAATGTGTTCAAGTCCTATACTCCAATTGATAGTGGAGAAGAAACTATTTATCTTGGTGATTCCCAAACTGCTCAAGTTCTTGGAAAAGGAAAAGTTCTTCTCATGCTCAGATCTGGAAAAATATTGGCACTTAATGAGGTGCTACATGTCCCTACTATTAGAACCAATTTGGTTTATATTGGCCTTATAGGAAAAAATGGTGTGAAGATAGCTTTTGAGTCCGACAAGGTCATCATGACCAAGAATAATGTGTTTGTCAGAAAGGGTTATTTCAATCATGGTCTGTTTGTACTTAATGTTTCTGATATTATTAATAATAATAATGATACCGGTACTTCTACTTATATTGTTGATTCTTGTGATACATGGTATGCTAGACTAGGACATGTTAGTTTTCCTTACTTAAAGCTTTTGAACTCTAGTGGTTTAATTTCTAATCTTAAATTTTCAAATAATGAAAAATGTGAAATATGTGTAGAAGCTAAACAAACCAGAAAGCATTTTAAATCTATACATAAAGAATCAGAATTACTAAGTTTGATACATTCTGATTTGGGAGAATTGAAAAATACCATGTCTAGAGGTGTGATAAGTGTATAATTACACCTATTATCATGACATTTTCAATCATAAAATGATATGGTTTTGTTTCATTTTATACTTCATATAAAAGATTTCATGTGGTATGTAGTTGTTTTTTATGCAAATGCAGAAACTAGGTAAATCTTGGGAGTAAAATGTTCAAAGATGGAATTCTATGGAAAAAGAGTGAAAAAGGTGCAAAAAGATGCGTGGAACACAAGGATTTGGCTTAGGATCGAAGCTGTCGAAGATTAGTAAAGTTGCAAGAAGAATTTTGAAGAAAAGCATTGTTCATGGTCGTAACACCCATTCGCGGTCGTGACTTGTTACTCTTCATAAATAGAAAACTGCCAACAAATGTTCACAATCATGACATGGGATTCGTGATCGCCACTAGTGATGGTTATTTGTTATCTCTTATCAACTACCAACAGCCAGATAACAACGATCAACTGCCATCAACTACCGGACAAAAAGACACCTTTGGGAAGTCAACCAATCATAAAAAGGTGCCTTTCCATTATGGAGAAAGATAAGACTTTGCATCCAATCACAATGAATTGATGGAACTCTTCACCAATAGACACAACTCTTTGTTTGGATAGACGCGACCTTTCGCACTCTATAAATAGAGGATTCAATCAACCAATTTCATGTGTAGGTTATATGGTGCATGGCATGGCATGAATAGAAGGCGTTGAATGATAGTATGTGTGTATAGATAGAGAGTGAAAATATCTAGATTTTGCTACGTTTAAAGTCTTAACGAGAAAAATGTATAAGTGATTCGATTTCTACTTCAATCACTATATTTCTACACAAATTCGAGCATTTGTTGTATGAGTGTAATTGCAAAGCACTTATCAATAAAAGTTTTCATTCTTCAGTATTCTTTTATTCAAAATTCACAAAGAATAGCATCCTAGGGGGGGTTCTGTACGAGTCGAGACTGAATTCAAAGTAGACACAGGAATTGTGGGAATTGACCCTCACATTAAAGATTGGATACAGTTTGATCCACTTTATCTTTCACTTGCATACCTTACAACTTTACTTTGTTTTCTGCTTATACTTTCTATTTCAAAGTTTATGATATGTCTATGTGTCAAAAAGAGTATTTCATCTTTCATCATTTATATTAATCAAGTTATATGCTTTCGAGTTAACTTTAAGAGTGATTTCAGCATTAACAAGATTATGCATAATCACTGGATCTGTGATTATAACATTGTTTGAAGAGCTAACATTTTAGGAGTGGTAACTTGCTAAATATGGCTATGTGAGAGCGACCCGTACTAAGCATAGTAATATTGTTATCTAGGTTCTTATAAGTGTCATAATTCATTTACCCTAGACTTATAAAAGTCATTTCATGTGTTGCTGTGCAGTGAATTATTGAATATTAGGGCGTCTAGAACCGTATTTGTTGAAGTTATTTAGTGTAGGAAATATTCTTGATGATTTTGCATGTTTTTCTCTACTAAACTTGTTCTTAGGGAATATCTATATATTTTACATCTTCTCTAGTCTGTTCATACATCTATCTATTCATTAGTCTATCATCCTAACATCCAACCCTCCAATCAAAATAACTTATTTTCGTTTACCTTGTAACTCTAGTTGGTGTTTAGAGATGAATTCCTTCCCTGTGGGATCGATATCTTTTAAAACTACATCAAAACTTTATACTAGCAATGGTCACCATTTTTCTATTTATATAAGCAGTATTGACAACACCTATTCGTATTTTGAACTTTTAACTTATCGGTAGAAAAGTGGGGAACAAGGTTTTTGGCTTCATCACCGAATATAAGCCTTCTAATTTAGCAAAGTCAAAACCTTGCGACCAAGTTTTTGGCCGCCGTTACCGAGGAAGGCAAGTGCGTTCTAAGAGATCAAGTTGTCGGGGAAGGCAAGTGCATTCTTAAGATCAAATATTTGGAGAATACGATATATTTTCCTAATATATCTGTGTGTTTCTTTCTGAAACTGTATAAGTTGTCAAATCCTAAACCTTAATGTGAAGAATATGAAATAATCATCTTGGAGGTGATACGGCATATTATTACGTCTGGATTATCAATAAATAGAAGAAATTCTTCTATTTTCCTATTCATGTTCGTAACCCCCATTTGTGCTTGTGAATCCCTTCTAAAAACTTTTTGTTTCTCAAATTCTGTAAGACAAATATAATCATGATAGCACTTGTGCGATAACTGCAGCAGTTTAGCAATTATTCGACAGTTATTTCACTAACCCCTATAAGATTAACGTGGGAGTTCTCATAAATTCTCACCTCTGCAATCTGATTCTCTACCTTTCAAAGATCAAATCTATTCCAAATTCGAAACTACTTCATTTGTTTCAACCCTTTCTTTCATTCATAATGGTTATCATAAACAAATTCAACCTAGTTCCTCCAACAAATCTCCAGGAATGGTACAAGGCTCCATTCCTGATCCATTCTAGAGAAGAAGGGGATCATTTTGAAGTCATTAAGGAGGTTGAATATAAGAGTTCCTACACTATCCATAGAAACACCTTCATCAACCTCGGTGTTTATGACAGAGTTATGTATTATCTGAGAATATCAAACTTTGTCATATACTAAAATATGACTCTGAGAAAGAGTGTGAACAATAGTATGGAAATGTTGGTCACATTGGTATGGAAGAATGAAAGGAAGAACTGCTTAGTCTATCATCATCAAGGGAAAGAGTATAAGTTGACACGGAAAGCGCTAGAAAAGTAT
This sequence comes from Euphorbia schlechtendalii, assembly GCA_949673415.1. Lineage (NCBI taxonomy): Eukaryota > Viridiplantae > Streptophyta > Magnoliopsida > Malpighiales > Euphorbiaceae > Euphorbia > Euphorbia schlechtendalii. Next base: position 899 of record CATIWQ010552564.1, on the reverse strand, counting down.
ATGGGATTTCGTAGGATTGTTATTATAAGATGCTTCCAGGTTGGGATCACTTACCAACATGGAATTGCCTGACTGGCCAAACCGAGTACAAACAAGAATCTGCATATATAGCCGGTGAATTCGTGATCCTTGTTTGCTCACGTTACACTTTTACTTAAGTGGAGCGTTGTTTAGCAAGTAAACTTTTGATCTCATCAATCCTGAAGAATTTTTTGTATTGGAATCAATTTGGGATGGTATACCTATTGATATTTCGGGGATTATGATGGAGAAGCTTATTTATACTGTAAAATCCCAGAAGGATAAAATACGGGTGTCGAACGATGGTAAATTTGTTGGGCCAGATTGGGAGAATACCCTACGCTAATGAAGTCTTTACTGATGAAGATGAGATTCCGGAGTTAACTACAGATATTTTCTTTGAGTATGAAATTCTGGTCAGGTGCATTGGGGTTGATAGAATCACCTTTTATTGGAAATCATGGGATGATAGAGTCAAAGCTAATAGATGATGAGAACGGGAAATAGTGAGGGAAGAAGAATGAAGTACAACCAACATCCATGGAAGGTTGAATGAACTTATCGAGGCGCAGATCTCGATTCATAGAAAAATTGACGATATTCATACGCTTATGTTTGATGCCGAGCGAGATCTCCGGGAGTCCGACTATAAGATAGATCAGTGTTTTAAAAAGCGCTAGGCGCTAGGCGGGAGCTAGGCGCAGGCGGGGACTAGGCGGGGCCTAGGTGGATCCAATTTTTTATTATTTTAATATTTAATAATATATAATAATTATTATAATATAAATACTAATAGTCTAATACAATAAAATGATAACATTAACAACTCAGTTTAATATATAATAACATAAAAAACATAAAATAATAAAAAATCGGTG
>CATIWQ010552549.1:0-26565 GCA_949673415.1 Euphorbia schlechtendalii | reverse complement strand
CCTATCATTGACGCACCTGCTGCTACAACAACTGAAGCCCCTCCGCTTGTGGAGGAGGAAATAGATGATGTAATAATGAACATTTCTGATGTTTTTGACAATTTTGCCTATGAGGCCAATTCAATGAAGTACGACAATTTTACTTACATGTTTAATTTTCTACTTGACGGCACCATGCATTCATATGATCATACACATAATGTCTTTAGCATTCATGATACATCATTAAACGAAATTAACTTAGGTAAAAATGAGTCACCAAAAATGGTGACAATTTCCAATGATTTGAATCCTAGAGAAAAAACAGAGATCACAAATGTACTTAAATGGCACATGGCAGCATTTGCTTGGTCATATGAGGACATGCCTGGAGTGGACAGACAGATCGTGTAACATCACATCCCAATTCACCCTCGAATCAAGCTGGTAAAACAAAAATTGCGTCGCTTAAGGCCGAAATAGGCATAAAAGGTTAAGGCTGAACTGGCAAAGAAAATTGAAGCTACATTCCTAGAGGTGGTTGAATACCCGATGTGGCTAGCCAACATTGTCCCAGTAGCAAAGAAGTATGGCAAGGTCAGAGTCTACGTGGATTTCAGGGATCTAAATAAAGCCTCCCCAAAAGATGATTTCCCCCTACCCCACATTGATGTATTGGTCAACAGCGCAACAAGGGCAGCTATGTATTCCTTCATGGATGGATTGTCAGGCTATAACCAGATACTAATGGCAATAACTGACAAGATCAAGACAGCATTCATCACTGAATGGGGTGTATACTGCTACAAGGTGATGCCGTTTGGTTTGAAAAATGCTGGTGCAACATATTAGCGGGCTGTCACAACCCTCCTACATGATATGATCCACAAGGAGGTGGAAGTTTATGTGGATGACATGCTTGTGAAGTCCAACACTAGGGAAGAACATCCAGCTATCCCAGACAAGTTTCTCACCAGAATCAATAAATACAATCTCCGCTTGAACCCTAAAAAGTGCTGTTCGCCACTTTTCTACTGATAAGTTTAATAATTTTTACGTAAAGAGTTTGGCTAAATATTAATGGCACCAAAAACTTGTTCACGTGAAATATAGGTGTTGTCAATACCCCTTATCAAATAGAAAAATGATGATAATTGCAAGTATACAGTTGCGATGTAGTTTTAAAAAATATTGATCCCACAAGGAAAGACTAGTTCATGAATCGAAAAGAAAATGATGCGAAGGTTTTTTTAATAATTTAGAAGATAGATTTGGTGAAAGTTGAAAAGATATGCAAATAAGAAGAGTCGAGTAGTTATCCCTTTCCTAAACACTAGTTTAGAAAGATGAGAATGCGAAGACTCAAAGACAAGACAATGCACATATATGACTTTCAACAATATGGTTCTACACTCTCTAAGATTCAATTATGCAGCACATAAAGTTGCACATGAAATGAATTTTCTTATCTAGGGTAAATGACTTGCATCAATTCACAAAAACCTGAATAACATCAATGCTATGCTTAGAACGGGTCCCTCTCACATAACCACATTTAGCAAGTTACCATTCCAAAAATGTTAGCTTACTAAATGGCGTTAAACAGATCCAGTGATCACTTATCAAAACATGTTAACCCCGAAACTACTCTTAAAATCAATGTGAAAGAATGCAACTTAATTGATGTAAACGAATACAAGACAAATTACTTGTTATGACACATAGACATATCATAAACTTTGATAGAGAAAGTATAAGATGAAGAAACAAGTAAAGTTGTAAAGGTTTGCAAGCGAAAGCTAAAGTTGATTAAACCGTATCCACTCTTTAATGGGAGTCATCAGTTCCTGCAATGCTTGCGTCTACTCGCCTTCAGTCTCGACTTTATGCAGAACACTCCTTTCGACCTGTATTAAGTTTGTAAATTGAGATAGAAGATTGTGAAGAACAATAAACTCTTTATTGAAGAATTCTTCGCGTCGTACACTTTTAAAATAATCGCTCGTAATGCGAAGAAATATAGTGATTGAATGATCAAATCACTTTACAATCTCACTCTCTCAAACTAAGAACTAAGAAAGGAGATCATAACTCTCTGTCTCTCTCTCTTAGTATGCACGAAATTTTGTGGAGAATGGAGCCCTATTTATAGAGTTAAAGGGTTGCATCTATCCACTTAAAGAGTCTTATCCATTTGTGAAAGATTGCACCTTTTCACTTTGATTGGTTGATGAAACTTGATGTTATCCACAATGAAGAGGCACCTTTTCATGATTGGTTGACTTTTCAAAGGTAGTTGGTCGTCCATAACAGTTGGTAGTTGATTGGTTGTTGATTCGCTTATGTGGCAGATGGAAGTTATGAAGTTGACAGCATAGAAATCGATTGTGTCGCGATCGTTACTTATTTGTATGGCAGATTCTGTTTGTGAGGGAAATAAGTCACGACCGCAATTATTTGTCGCGACCGTGAATGGCATTTCTTCATAACACTTCTTGTAATTTCACCAATCTTTCACATCTTCAAATCTAAGCCAATTCTTCACGTTCCACGCTAACTTTTGCAACTTTTCCACTCTTTTTCCATGTAATTCCACCTTAGTCCATTTTACTCCAAAGATTTACCTAGTATCTGCATTTGCATAAAAAACAACTACATACCACGTGAAATCGTTTATATGAAGTATAAAAATGACTAAAATTATAGTGTTTATTATGCAAAATTATCATGAAAATAAGTGTAATTATACACTTATCACATATGGTTTGCCCGCAGGTGACCCTATGCTGGGGTTCACTTCTACTCCCCCTATAGAGACGTTGGTTCCTGACTTTCCGGCCCAGCTTCACCTCTCCCGGATCAAGGTATTTACTAGAAACATTTTTATTTCCCCCTTTTTTTCTTTTAATGCAACTTTATGCTGTTTAGGAACTAGAATTGGATTGAAAATTGAATAATGTCATAGAATTTTAGTCTAGAAAATCGTAGGATAAAAAAACAACTTTGGGTTCGGCGGAGATAAAAAAAATCCGACGAGGTCCCTTGGGACCTTGCCGATTTCTGGCGAGGGTCAGGACCCTCGCCAAACTCCTTGGCGAGTCCCTTGGGGCCCTCGCCAGAGTCTCTGGAGAGGGTCCTAAGTGACCCATGCCAAACTCTCCGGTGAGGATCCTTCGAGACCCTCGCCATAAAAGTCTGGCTTGGCCCTGAGGGCTTACCAAATTTGTTTTCCAGCAGCACCCCTCGGGGCCTCCATCGCTCCTCTGTATTTACATTTTTTATATACATTTTCACTGCGTTTAATTTTAAAAATATGTATTATTTGATTTTATTTGTAGTCCCCCACACTCCACCATACGGGTGGATATTCTACTGTCCAGGTGTGGTATTGTCATGCCTCTTCTCGACCATAGCTCGTTCAGGCCATCGAGGCCACTAGTTTCGATTCTCTGGCCCGATCCTTACGGCCTACACTACTACCTTATGCGACATCGATCGTGCTTGCTCAGAAGTAGAGCGACATTTCGCACACCTTCCATCTCCTTATCAAGGAGGTTACCATCACTCCTTCTGACATTGTGGCTATCACTGGTCTACCATGGATTGATATAGTGATTCGGTTCGACACCTTCTTGGAGCGATTCTTTAAGGCTCCCACCGATTACCGTCGAGTTAGAGATTTGCTTGGCATTGACCCTAAGGGTCGGGCATTGATTTATAGTGTATTGGTTAAGTACTGAACTGGTCGGTGGTCTATCTTGAAGGCTGAGGTCCCATTATATGTTCATTCCTTTTTTATTACCCTATTGAGCATGACATTCTTTAAGGTCTCGAACAGCAAAATCAACTATGGGTTCATCGAGCCATTAGTAGACTTGGATGGCGTTAGTGACCTTAATTGGCCTCGGGCGATCCTAGCCCAGACATATTTTACTCTCGACTTGGTTGCTCGAGCTCGCTTGCGGGTGCTACGTTGCTACCCCATGATTCTTCAGGTGTTGTTCATTTATTTTGTGATTTGTACACTTCGGTTATTTCTTTATTAACCTTGATTGACCTCTTTTTTTTGGTTTTGCAAGCATGGACTTTCTTTTACCAGTTCTTCCCTGCCCCGTGGTTTGCTGATGCGCTGGAGGATACTCCATGTTTAGCTTGGATTTGCTCGTCCTTCGAGGAGGACGTAATAGACTCTGCGGGTTATTATTAGCATCTTTGTGGGTTGACTCTAGAGCAGGTGAGGATTCTTGTTTCGATGGATGTGATTACACTTTTGACTTTAAACTTATTATGACTTGTCGTTCTTTCTTTTCAGGTGGAGCACAACCCTTGGAGAGGTCTTCCTAGGTATCACATGGCGAAGGAGATCCAGAGGGCTGTGGATTGCCAATGTTTCATCGTAGAGGGACCCAGGAACCATGAGTGGTACCTGAGTGAGTACATTCAGTTCTGGTGGACTAAGCCAGTATCTGATAAACGCATCCAGCCTATGCCTCCCACCGGGCTATTCTAGGTGCATTTGGTGATTACTGATCTCGAAGAGCAGCAGCTATTCTTCGAGGAGCATGGCGTGAGGGTCTCGAGCCAGCGGGGTGACTATGAGGCCTTTATTTGGGAGAGGATGCTCCAGCTTCACTCGCCATCTTAGCCCGAAGTGGTGCTACCCTCCACACGAGTTAGCAGCCAGGGAGCGGATGGTGCTTCCGGCGAGGGTGCTAGTAGCACTGGCATGGGATGTTGGGTATGAAATGTGTTAACCATTTTATTCATGTTGATCCCCTTTCTAATCGTTTGTCTATCTTTGTAGGAATTCACCCGGAAGAGGGTTCATGTTCCCGATTTGAATGCTATGGCCGGGGCGCGAGTACATCTTCCTCGGGCATTGCTAAGGGGAGATTCATGATTCCCCTTGACTCCTGTTTCTACTTGATGGGTTCCATGGGGACCTCGCGGCAGGTGCCTCTTCCCCCGAGCTACCACACATTGAAAGCAATTTTTAGGGATGTCTTAATGCTAGTTTACTCACTCACTTTCTTTTGCAGGTCATACACGAGGAGATGGATAGAGTGGCCTGGCATTCTCTTACGCTGAGGGACATGATGCTTTCACAGGACTGGATCACCTGGGTATATTTCTTTTCTTGACCTATCATATGCGATGCATGAAATGTCATGTTTTTATGTACATGTATATGATTTTCATGGTATGTTTTATGACTATAGGATATGGCGGCGAGGAGCGATGAGTTTGAGCGACGCTACCGGGAACTTGACAGTCTTTTCCAGTCGTTGGATATTATCCATAAAGGTCTAGATGCTTGTTATCATGGCCCTGAGGTTAGCCACCAAGAGCTGGGAGTCCATTATAAGGATTTGGAGGCTCGTCACTAGAGTTTGGAGGCTATTCACCAGAGTCTGGAGGCTCGCCATCAAATTTTGGAGGCCTAGTATCAGGAATTGCTACGATAGTATGCCGTGGTAGAGTAAGCTCAAGCAGATGCGCAGGCTTCCACCTCGGCCTTTCCCTAGTCTCTTATGTTTGATCTCGATTCCCTACTTAGTGACACAGATGATAGGCCGCTCCTCACTCCAGATTGGGATGTCGATTTTCTTCACGCTCCCTAGCCTCCCTCTGTGTCTGGTTCAACGGATGGTGGTTCCGAGAGACTATGTCCCAAGGATTTCGAGATATCCACCATGATTCCCTGAGATACGGTGGGTGGAGATAACGTGTAGGCGGCGCATGCTTAGGAGTTCCCTTTTAGCTTTTAGTTTTCCTCTTTTTCGAATCGGACTTTTTTAGATAGTTCTATCTTGTAGAATCTCTAAAAACTTCGGATTTATGAAAGAAAAGAGGATTTTGGCTATTGCATACCAGGTCCTCACATGTAGTGTTTTATTTTATGAATATGCTTGCTTGTTAGTGAATGTTTTTTTGTATATGCATGAATGAATGTTAATGCTAATGTATATGGTTAATGTGTGTAGGTAACACTGGTCTTGAGGGATTTCCTTTAGCTCTTTTCCTTTCTGATGTTAACTCATAACGAGCATCTTAGGATCTTTCTCTGCACTATTCGAGGACTTGAATGGCGAAGGATTGAGAGATTTGGTCTGCCAGGTCTTAAATACCTTGCTTCTAGGCCTGTGAATATGGCCTTCATTCATGCTGCTCTGAAGTTTTGGGATTCTGCTACTCACATCTTTCGTTTTTCAACTTGGAGCTTTGCCCCTTAGTCTAGGAGTTTCATGCCATCCTGGGGTTTCCCTTTCCGAAGGAGTCGATGCTATTATCCCTTGTGAGACTTTCCTTCGCCTTTCCTTCTTTCCAATTTGGGGTGAAGATAAGTTGAAGGGTTTATGGAACTTGGAGTCTAGTGGGCGATTTTTGTCAGCTCCCCCTAACGTTGGTGGCTTCCGAGTTGATGCTATTCTTAGCTGGTGTGAGACTACATCTAACACTCATCTAGCATGGCCTTTGATGGTGGTTCTACTTCTTCTGGCGGAGTTTGTTTGTGGGGTTGGAGCGGTTGCCCCTTTTCATTTGCTGTTGATCATTGACCCACTCTCTACAGGCTTTTCCCGGTGGCTTTAGCCTTAGCTGAGAGTCTGTTTCACCTAGATGCTGCTTCAGTGAACCTAGACTTAGCAGGAGACCATTTTACCTTGCTATCTTTTCTACCCCTTTTTCTTTGTGATTTTCATTATTTGTTTAAATAAATGAATCATGGGAGGTATGGCTATTGGAGAAGTTTTGCTTGGGTACTGATCCACACTTAGGGAAGGCTCGGTACCTCCCTTCACATTATGGTCCTCGAGGCTTCACTAGGAAGGACCATTATTCGCTGAGTGAAGGCGCTTGGGTCAAGATTTTGGGCTCCTACCGAGCTACTGAGAATTGTTAGCTCAGCCCTTGGTTGGAGATTCCGTTCGTGGTTACTGACGTCCATGATTTTAGCGTATTGCTGATGGGGTTATTTGGTGTCACTTCCTATTCTCCTTCCCACCTATGTAGGCAGTATGGGTGTCAGTAACGAGTCCCTCTGCTCCTATGCTCGACCCATTTTCACGACTTCGGTCCTGACACACCTGATGCTCTACGGAGGCTTTAGGCTCGCGCTCAAGTCGTTATGCCAGATTATATTGACCTAGAGACCACCGAGACTGATGAGTTCTATTGCAGATGGCTTGGCGAGATCAAGAGCCTCCTAAATGTTGATTAGCATTTTAGGGTATCCCGTGAGTGGGAGAGGGATGAAGATAGTTTAGACCCCCTTCCTCATACTTCGAGGAAGCGTGTGCAGTGGAGCGATTAGCACCCTTAGATCTATTTTCTTTTAGATACATGTTTTCCAACCTCTGTTCTCGGCTTGTTTTTGAATTGTTTTTGACATTATGAAATTTTGTCAAACTTTATTTTATTTACTTGTGATATTCTGTATGCACACATTCATATAAACATAAACATAAATCCTTGCAAACATAACCCATTTCATTGAATGACTTTAAAAAGGGTAAAAGTTTTCCAATGATTCGAATCCTACCACCAGTAGCCTATAACAGGTTTTCTAACTCGCGGTCCCTCTACTCCTTATAGTGCCCTAACTTTTGCCTGAGCCGCACATCACTGGTTTTCAACTCAACGGGCATTTCTGACTTTTAAATAAGAATGATCCTAATTGTTGCCCAGATTGCCAAATGCCATCCGGCGGACTAGTTTTTTTCTCTTTTTTGGTGTACCACTTTTTTTTAATTTACTACTTTTATTTTTACACGAGGTAGCTTTTGAGCTTATCTTGATTGATCGGATTGACAAACTCATTTCCATCCATGTCCATGATCTTGGTAGCTCCTTTGCTCAAGATTTTCTTTATGATATAGGGACCTTCCTAGTTTGAGCGAATCTTCCCTCGCACATCAACATTTGAGGGTCTCATTTGTTTCAGAACTAAGTCTCCCGCTTTCAACAGTTGGCTTCTGAATTTAACTCGATTATTGTATGCCCTAGCCATGCATTGTTGGTATATCTGCAAATGATCTAATGCCTTTAGACGTTGTTTATCTATCATGTTTTGCTGTTCAAATCTAGCCTTTGCCCAGTCTAACTCCTCTAGTTTCACCTCTAATGCCACTCAAAGTGATTTTACTTCCATTTCCACTAGTAAAACTGCTTCCATCCCATATACTAACGAGAAAGGGGCTTGATTGGTGGGAGTTTTGACGCTCATTCTATATCCCCATAATGCGAATGGAAACTTTTCGACCCAATCCCTGTAGGTAACAACCATCTTGCTCAAGATTTTCTTAATCCATTTATTGGCTGCCTCTACTACCCCATTAGCTTGTGGCTTGTATCGTGATGATCGATGGTGCTCGATCCCATATTTCTTCATTAGTTCTGATGTAGCTCCTTGGAATTGAACACCATTATCCATCTTGATGTGATGTGAGATACCATATCGGGCGAATATATGCTTTTCTACGAACTTAGCCATCTTCTTAGCGGTGATGTTGGTGTAAGATTCAGCTTCTACTCATTTTGAAAAGTAGTCGACTGCTACTATAATGAAGCGATGTCCATTAGTCGAGTTTGGTTGAATCTCACTAATGATATCGATGCCTCACATTGAGAATGGCTAAGGAGTGGATAAGCTATGGAGCTCGGACGGGGGTAGATGATTGATTTACCGTAGATCTGGCACTCGTGGCATTTTCGTACTTCTGACATGCAATCTATGACCATTGTCATCCAATACTACCCTTGTCATTGTATCTTCTTTGCCAGTACCATCCCATTCATGTGTGGCCCACAATCTCCTGCGTGCATTCGCCTCATGATCAATAATGCCTCTTGTTCCGTAAGACATCTCAGTAACATCCCTTCTGACATTTGTTTGAATAGGTTTCCTTCTATTAATCTGAATTGGATCGCTAATAGTTGTAATGAAGTTCTTTCGGAGTCAGTTACGCCTTCTCGGTATTCCCCGTTCTGTAAAAATTTGATAATGTCGAAGAACCAATTCCTAATAGCTTGTTGATCTTCTATTTCCACTAAACGATAATAGAAGGGTTCCTTGGCCATTTGTAGAATGACAAGCTTGATTGATTGAGTCTTAGGGCCTTCCCACATTGATGCTAATGTAGCAAGTGCATCCACCATCTGGTTTTCATCGCTTGGTATGTGTTTGAAGATGCATTTGGAAAACTTTTGTGAGATCTTCCATACTGCTTCCAATTAAGGGTGAAGTGATTCCTCTCATATTTCCCAGTCACTAGTAACTTGTTTTATAACCAGAGTTGAGTCCCTAACCACCGATACCTCTTTTGCTCGTGCCTTCTGAAGTACTTCTAACCCAAATAGGCAGGCTTTGTATTCTCCACCATTATTTGTTACTGGGAACTCCAATCATTTGGAAAGAGGCATGACTTCGTTTTACAGTGTTATCAATTCAACACCTAATTCGATTTTGTTCCTGTTCATTACACCATCATAGAACATCTTCCATTCTGCACTTGTGTCTTCTATCAATGCTAGTTGCTCATATGAGAATTCTAGATTTTCAACGTAATCAGAGTCAAAGGGTTGATTGGCTAAAAATTCAGCAACTGCTCATCCCTTAATAACTTTTTGGGTTACATATTCAATGTGGAATTCAGATAATAGCAATAACCATCTTGAGAGTTTTCCAGCTAGTGTTGGAGATTGGCACAAGTGCTTCATCGAGTCTATCTTCGCAATGGCTTTTATATGATAAGATTGAAAGTAATGGCGTAGCTTCTTTGTCAACCAAACCATCATTGTGCAGATTTTCTCCACCAAGGTGTAACATGACTCATACTCGAGTAATTTCTTGCTCAAGTAGTAGATCGCATGTTCACTTCTATCTTCATGTTCTTACACAAGCATAGCCCTAACCGACGATTCCTCAATTGCTAGGTATAGGGTCAGGGGTTTTCCAGGCTCTGGTGGGTGGAGGACGGGTGGGTTTAACAAGTATTGTTTGATTTTTTCAAACGCTACCTGACACTGGTCATTCCAAACCACTGGTTCATCCTTTCAGTAGTTTGAAGATTGGTTCATAAATGGTCGTGAGTCTGGCGATGAATCTGCTTACATACTGTAGAGATCCTAAGAAAGCTCAGACCTCTTTCTCCATTTTTGGTGCATGCATAACTCTGATGGCTTTGCTTTTATCAGGATCCATCTCGATTCCTTTTGGTTGACTATATGCCCCAAGAGTTTCCCTTATGCAATCCCAAATACACACTTTTTTAGGTTTAGGCGTAGATTGTACTTCTCGATTCTGGTGAGAAATTTATCTAGGACAGCTGGATGCTCCTCTCTGTTGTTGGATTTAACAACCATATCATCCACATAAACTTCCACCTCCTTATGGATCATATCATGCAGGAGGGTCGTGATGGCCCGCTGATATATTGCGCCAGCATTTTTCAAACCAAACAGCATCACCTTGTAGCAGTATATGCCTCATTCAGTGATAAATGCTGTTTTGATTTTGTCAATTTTAGCCATCAATATCTGGTTATAGCCTGAGAAACCATCCATGAAAGAATACATAGCCGCCCTTGCTGCTCTATCAACCAGTACATATATGTGGGATAGGAAAAAATCATCTTTTGGGGAGGCTTTATTCAGGTCCCTAAAATCCACACAAACTCTGACTTTGCCAGCCTTCTTTGCTACTAGGACAATATTGGCTAGCCACGTCGGCTATTCAACCACCTCTAAGAATTTGGCTTCAATTTGTTTTGCCAGCTCAGCCTTAACCTTTTCTGCCCATTCGGGCCTTAAGCGACGCAGTTTTTGTTTTACCGGCTTGATTCAAGGGTCAGTTGGGATATGGTGTTCCGCTATCTGTCTGTCCACTCAAGGCATATCCTCATATGACCAGGCAAACGCTTCCACGTGACATTTAAGTACATTTGTGATCTCTGTTTTTTCTTCAAGATTCAAATCATTGGAAATTGTCACCATTTTTCGTGACTCATTTGTACCCAAGTTAATTTCATTTAATGATGTGTCATGAATGTTAAAGACATTATGCGTATGATCATATGAATGCATGGTGCCATTTGGCAGAACATCAAACAAGTAAGCAAAATTATCGTATTTCATTGAATTGTAAAATTGTCAAAAACATATGAAATATTCATTATTACATCATCTGCTTCATCCTCCACATGCGAAGGGCCTTCATGTATTGCAGCAGGTGTGTCAGGAGTTGGTTCAGCTTCGAGGATGGCCTGTACTAGCTTTTTGGTGAGGAGTTTGACAGTGCCTGGTATATCCTGGTCTCATGCATTATCCTTCTTCATCAGTTCGTTAACAGCCTTTGTGAATGCTGCTACCACCTCTTCTAGTGCCCCTCCTTTCTCAGTTCCTTCGGTTGGGGTTATCGCCAAGATAGGTTCTTCTTCCAGTTTAGGTTCAACAGGGTATTCAATCAGTTTGCCTATCATGAAGTCGAACACATCGTTAAATATCTCAAGTCCCTTGAGCTCTTCTACGTTCAGGATTGTTGGTTCTAGCTCCCCAAGATATGCCCTACTGCCTTCAGCTTCGTAGACGCTGACCATGTTGCAAAACATGGGTTGCTTGTGCTTGTACATTTTCATGTTTGGTGTGAAACCCAAACCCAATCCAGCCGTGACTAGAACGGGATCGATAGCCCTGATGATCCCTTGATGATGTTTTCCCAGGCCTTTTCAATGGATGAAACCCTGCTTCTTCATCTGAGCCTTCAGGCTTCCGGGGAAAAAATGATACCCCTTTGGAGTTCCTCACTCCTTCTTCTTTCCTTTTGTAGCCATCGCCACTCTTAGCCCTTGCATTATTCTCTCTTTGAAGGTGGCAGCCGCCATCACTGATTCCTCATCTGCCTCAATCGTTATCGGCCTCCCCGTATGGATAAGCTTTATTTTCTGATGCTGAGTGGAAGGAATCGCCCCTATTGCGTGGATCCATGGCCTACCCAAGAGTAGCGAGTAAGTTACCGGGATGTCCAGTTGATAAGTGTATAATTACACTAATTATCATGATAATTTTACACATTAAACACTATAGTTTAAGTCAATTTTATACTTCATATAAAAGATTTCACGTGGTATGTAGTTGTTTTGATGCAAATGTAGGTATTAGGTAAATCTTGGAAGTAAAATGATTAACGTTGGAAATCTATGAAAAAACAGTGAAAAAGATGCGTGGAACTTAAGGATTTGGCAAAGGATCGAAGATGTCAAATATTGGTAGAAATCGCAAAGACGAATAATGTGAAAAAAGGCATGTTATGATCGTGACACACATATCGTGGTCGCAACTTATTAATTTTCACAATAGAAACTTGCCAACCAAGTATTCACGTTCACGATAATCAATTGTGGTCACGACCTTGACTGTTTTTTGGTTAACTCTTCTCTTCTTTCAACCATAGTATAAGAACGATCAACCACTATCACCATCAACTACCAAATGAAAAGACACCTTTTGGAAGTCAACAAATCATAAAAAGGTGCCTTTCCATTGTGGATAAGATCAAACCAATTCAACCAATCATAATGAAGCGGTGTAATTCTTCGCTAATGGACACGGCTCTTCATTTGGATAGACGCAACCCTTCGTACTCTATAAATAGGGCACCAAACTCACCAATTTCATGGCATGGAATGGTGTGTGGATAATGTGGTGTGGCATGAGTGATAAGTGTGTCGCATAGATCGAGAGTAAAAATATCTAGATTTCGCTACGTTCATAAGTGTTAGCGAGAAATTGTATAAGTGATTCGAAACTTATTTTGATCACTAGATTTCTCTACATATTCGATCGATTGTTGTATAAGTGTAATTGCAAATCACTTATCAATAAAAGTTTTCATTCTTCAATATTCGTTTATTCAATATTCACAAAGAATAGCATCCTAGCGGAGGTTCTGTACGAGTCGAGACCGAATTCAAAGTAGAAGCAGGAATTGCAGGAATTGACGACTCCCATTAAAGAGTAGATAAGGTTTGATCAACTTTAGCTTTCACTTTCATACCTTACAACTCTGACCTGCTTTCTACTTTTACAATCTATTTCGAAGTTTATGATATGTCTATGTGTCATAACTAATTATATTAATCAAGTTATATTCCTTTGAGCTAACTTTAAGAGTTGTTTCGAGGTTAACGAGATTGTGTATAATCACTGGATCTGTGATTTTAACGTTGTTTAGTGAGCCAACATTTTTGGAATGGTAACTTGCTAAATATGGCTATGTGAGAGTAACCTGTACTAAGCATAGTAATATTGTTATCCAGGTTTATATAATCATCTTAATTCTTTTGCACTCTGCGGTAAATAATTGAATATCTGAGTGCCTAGAACCGAGTCTGTTAAATTAATCTAGCATACGTGATATCTTTGATGATTTTGCATGTTTTTCTTTGCTATACTTGTTCGTAGAGAATATCTATATACTTTTTATCTCTAATCTTTCATACATTTGTCTATCCATCCATTATTCCAATCCTCCAAAGTAAATTACATTATTTTCTTTTGTTCCGTTCCTCTTGTTAATCTTTAGAACTGGTTCCTTCCCTGTGGGATCGATATCTTTTAAAACTACATCGTAACTTGTAGTGGTCACCATTTTTCTATTTAGATAAGCGGTATTGACAACACCTGTTCGTATTTTGAACTCTTATCGTATCGGTAGGAAAGTGGGAGACAAGGTTTTTAGCTTCTTTATAAAATATAAATTCTCAGAGTCAGTAGAGTCAAAAGCTTGCGAACAAGTTTTTGGCACCGTTGCCGGGGAAGGCAAGTGCATTCTAGAGATTAAATTACAGGAGACTACGGTACATTTTTATATTTTAATATTTTGCTTTTATTTTATTTTATAGTTGACTGTTTTTGTTTTGAGTCAAAATGTTTACTAGCATGCATTAGGATAAGTTTTGTGGTGATTACATGATTGATAACTTAATTGATACATGCGTAGATGAAATTTGTCATGTTACATCTCTTGAAGAGTTAACATCTGAATCCCTTGAAAATTTAGAATATTCCTCTGAAACCAAAAAATTGGTTAGAGAAGATGATTCTATACCACCTTCTATAGATAAACCACCCTTAGTAGAATTGAAGCAATTACTTATTCATTTAAAGTATGCATTTTTAGGAAGTAACAATACTGTAA
Organism: Euphorbia schlechtendalii; assembly: GCA_949673415.1. NCBI lineage: Eukaryota > Viridiplantae > Streptophyta > Magnoliopsida > Malpighiales > Euphorbiaceae > Euphorbia > Euphorbia schlechtendalii. The sequence continues at coordinate 12,392 of CATIWQ010552549.1, read as the reverse complement.
GCATGTGATTTTTACTCCCGACTCGTGAGTTCAATGATGAAGCTATAATTTTTTCCCCTGTTAGCTTTTAACTTTTTACAGGGTCCTGAAATTGTTTGGGAATCTCATCCGCCTTGTTTCTTTAGGGTTCCTTTCCTTAAAAAAGCCCAAGCCCAAGATAAAAGCCCAATCTAGCCACGCAATGTCGTTAACAACATTGTAATATCATTAACAACATTGCCAATGTCGTTAACGACATTACATTGATAGCAGAACCATAATTGCACTTTGTGGACTTTTTCAGCCAAAAAAAACAAAAATTTCCATTTTGCTCGATTTCCATCATTGAAATACAGCTGCCACATTCCACTAAAGACTTTTGATCCCCAACATTTGCATAGGGATGAGGAATTAAGTTGAAAAAATGGAAAGAAGAAAAATCCAACTTTGACTACTTTTTGGATAGAAGGGAACCCATAAGGGCTGAGTTCAAAGGGAGGTTCCAGGAGAAGGGACTCATCATTTTCTTTAGACAAAGAAAAGAAAAAAAAAAGATTTTTTAGAAAAGTTTCAAAAGATTAGTGCTTTAGATTGTTTTTAAGTTATAAAAATTAGAGGAAGAAGGACTTCTACCTCTTCTCTTCCTCGTTTTACAAATCATATCTTGTAAGTTCTGTCTTCCCTCAAAGTGTAGACCTCTACTCTTCATTTTCATCAAAAACCGTAAAACCGGATCAAAGAAACAAGGTGAAATTCTCGGAGGACTTCATGGACCTTGAAAAAAGTAGATTCATGATTACAGAGCAAGCCTCTGAGTTCTTAGAGTTTGTGCTTACATTTATATGCTTTTCTTTTTAAACTTTCGTTTTGTTTTCGGTTATTTCCGTTTTTGCACACCAATCCGTTTTCCAGAATTTGCAGTATGATTACAAATATTTTTAAGTATTTTCTTTACTTTAACATATTCTGCACATCTTGAGCTTTCCAGAATGATAAAGATCATCAAAATCGGTTAAGTATAGCAAAAGTTATGATCATTTGAAATTTTGGATTTTCATTTTGCTGTTTTATGCTATTTTTGTGTGTTTTCTGCAGGTCTGGAAAATCAACATCGGTACCGACGTTACCAAACTTTTACCAACATCGGTACCGAAGTTACCAGTAATTTTGAGACGCTGTCGATGTTACCTTTTTTTTCCTCAAAAATACAAGTTTGTATATTATGCATTAATTATGAGTTAATTAACAAAAATAATTTTTTACATGAACATAACAAGATTAATATAATAATTTTATATTAATCTTTTGGATATATTCCAAAAGAAAATTTAAATACCGGTTTCCTCTTGACCAGGGTAAAATTATTACCGTATTTGAATTTCTTCGGAATATACTCAAAAAGTTAATGATTATGTTCATGGGCCTAGAATTATTTATCACTTCCATTTATTTGTAAATAATTAAGTTTAATTTAGGAAACCCCTACGGAGAGAACCCCGTTCTCAGATATCCGACCCGAAAAAATTCACAAGCAACATTTTCATTAATAAAATGAGCAACATACTTGTATAAAAATGAATCATTTTTTATAAAGAAAATCACGAGCCTTTGTCATCACTTTTTTATTTAACTAGGCCACACGTGTCTTCCAAATATTAAAATCGGACATACTTTTTGCATTGGCATGTATTTGTGAAAATGTTTCGTACTAATCTTTGTGGATGCAGGCGATGTATGCCTAGGATTTTATTTTCCTTCGGGTATCTCATTTATTTTAATAAAAATCATGTATTTGTTAGATCGGTTGTATAATAGGATATTAATGTATTCATTCCCCTAGATCTCTTGTATTTAGGCAATTTTGTATTCCCATCCCCAAAATATGTAATTAATTCCCCTAGAATAGGCGCATTTAATTTCCTATGTGTTTACTTTCCGCAACTTACTCACCGTTTTATGCATGTGTGATAAAAATAAACTGAAAATATCTAGTTTAGTTCGAATATTATAAACGTAGTTTCTCTCATAGTGTAATTTAACTCAAATGACGATGAAATAGATAACTCATCCCGGACCTGAATCTCTATTTTGTTGTATGGAGTAGGCAAACGGATCTAAGTTGTACCAAATTTTCCTGGAAGAGCCGATACGGGTGGAGACTCTATAACACAGACTAGGGATCCTGATCTCAAGTCTATCAAGCTTGAAAAACACTTTTTCAAATGACATTTTCCGCAGCATTGCTCCTTTCGAAAATCCCCACGCCCCATCTCACATTTCCGGCGCCTCGCGGCTATCGTGCAGGTGGAACGTCTTCCGCTCATAGTGGCGACTCTGCTGGGGATTATCTTTTTCATAAACTTAAAAGTTTAAAAGATTTTGGATGAGTATTGAAAAGTTGCCAAATGAGTTAATCCACATTTAAAATATTGAACAAAAGCATATGCATTAGATGGCTTAGCCTTTAAGATTAGGGTACCCCTATTACCGTGAAGCTTGCAAAAGTATCATCTGTGATCCCATGGTGACCAAAGATACCTAGCGGGTGGATCACTTGTTACCATATAGCATGGACCCTCCTGAACCTGTTTGGGGAAAGGAGGAAAGTGTATCATAGTGCAACAAGAACCTTCTACATCAACAACCATGACCGAACTCATATAAGGAAATCGTAGATACTTCCCCTAGGTTTACCAAAACAAATGCATCTTTTGTGCAAGTTCACTCCTTAATACTTTGCGGTATTAAAAGCTTGACCCTTATACGTGGGAGACACAAGGTTGGAAGTGATACGCTGTGTGCTATGTGCTATGTGCTATGTGTTCATCACATTACCACATTTATTTCATGAAAAGCATCATGCTAATCCACGATTTGTTGTGCAGACACAAATTATACACACATGTCATTATCCCGACATTGTCTACCTAGAGTTAGAAAGACGTGATGAGATAGCATCACTTAGGGTTAGGACCACCCATGATCAAGATAGTGCTTACTAAGCACTCGAACATCTGTCTGCTTAGAATCATGGATTTTTAAGCCATAGGGTATAACACATCATTTTACCCGAACTTGAACCTAGAATTTGAAGATGCGACAAGACATCATCACCTAGGATATGGTCATCCTTGGTTATAGCGGTGCCCGCTTGGCACTCGAACCTTTGCCCATACAGGGTAACAAACCCACTATACTAAGATTCACATGATACAATGCACTATTTACCCGGACTGGAACAATTGGTGAAAGCTGAACAAAGCCACCTCACGATATGAGAAAGAGCCACAGTTACGAATTCTCAAAAAGCCCAGCCTTTTACCACACGGGTATTACGGCAATCAACCTGTTTGTTCCAAATGGATTGGTAAACATAAATCACATTCTTAAATCAAGTCTATTACCACACGGGTATTACGGACGTCAACCTATTTTGTTCCAAATGGATTTGCAAAACACGAGTTACACCTCAATTACCAGCCTTTTACCACACAGGTGTTACGGCAATCAACCTGTTCATTCCAAATGGATTACCAAACATAAATCACATTTTTAAATCAAGTCTGTTACCACATGGGTATTACGGATGTCAACCTATTTTGTTCCAAATAGATTGGCAAAACACGAGTTACACCTCAATGACTAGCCTTTTACCACACGGGTATTACGGTAATCAACCTGTTTGTTCCAAATGGATTGGCAAACATAAATCACATTTTAAATCAAGTCTATTACCACATGGATATTACGGACGTCAACCTGTTTTGGATTGGTAAAACACGAGTTACACCTCAATTACCAGCCTTTTACCACATGGGTATTACGGTGATCAACCTGTTTATTCCAAATGGATTGGCAAACATAAATCACACCTTAAACCAAGCCTATTACCACACGGGTATTATGGCAATAAACTTTTTTGTTCCAAGTGGATTGGCAAACACAAATCATAACCTCAACCATAAGCCTACTACCACACAAGTATTATGGCAATCGACCTACTTGTTCCAAACGAATTGATAAATACAACCCTCGACATCACAAGATGTCACCTCAACCTCATGCCCTCACCACATGGGTCAAGTCTTATTATCATTTAATTTACATCTTTATTACTAATGACTAACCCTGTTTGTTTCAAATGGATTGACAAACATGAATTTTATCGCATCATAACATATTAACCCTTTGTAATGCAGCCAAGTCATATGCATCTCGCACATCAACATCAAGTATGTCAAACATGCATTTCATATCTGATGAAGCTGTTCGTTTGTGTTTGCTTCAGTTAAGGCTTGGAAGAGGCCGACTTCCCACCTTGTCCGGATTTCCCCCATTGCGGCTTACCTAGAGAACTTTCCATCAAAAGGTATTCCACTCACGGATTCCAACAAAGACTCGAGTTTAGATTTGAGTTCGGGTTTAAGTTTAGATTTTGGTTCGAATCGGAGATCGATTTTTGGTTTAGGTTAGAGTTTCGGGATGACGGATCCTCAAGGTGGTCACGGAATAGACAAGTAGATTTCGAACGATGTAATTGTCCAACAAATCCCATTAAGCACAGTCAGAAATGGCCAACGCTGTAAGCGCCATTCTGTACAATGATCAATTTGCTCAAGCGCTGTAGTTTTACCTTCATCCATATTAGCCAAAGAACAGTACTTCAGATACTCACCTATCATCAAGTTGCCTAATTGGGAATCATACCACTACTTCCCAATTTGGCGAAGAAACCTTGCAACCCCATACCACCATGACCAAACGGGGTTAACTCTATCCCAAGCACCGAATCAATTTAGTCAAGGTCCAGGACTATTTGGTCAATTTCAAAGAGGTTAAACTTCTGGGGGCAATGATCATTCAGGGTTGAGGCAAGCTAATGCCTTCCGACTTGCTCTATCCCAGAATCAACTTAATCAGGGGCAAGTTGGTCAGATGTTGGTCGATTCAGGTCCGTTCCATCCAGGTTAGCATCACTCAACTTCATTTGCAAGAAAAGCTAGACTTTCATCTAGTTTTGTTCCACTACGTCAGAGCTTTGCCTCGCAACCAGCGGTCCCTCAAAATCTGAGTGCCCCATCCTCCTTCAACACGTGCTTAGCCCAACCACCTCAATATCTGACCATGGCCCAAGCACTGTCTTCTCCCAACTTTATGGTCACACCTAGAGGCACCATGATCCCCCAGGGGCAGTTTAGCTAAAGGACCACAATGTTCACTCCTCCTCATCTCAATTTTCAGCAAGGGACTGATGGGATAGTACCCCAATATCTACCTCCCAACATAGAAGAACTGTGGCAATAGTTTTTGGCTACACATGCTAGCTAACTCCAAAATTTCCAACCAAACTACTGCCATGTCCCTCCAGTAACACATGATGATGAGTGGCTTCCCGAAAACTTTGTAATGCCGAGATTAGAGAAGTATGAGGGAGAAGGAGATCCCCGATCACATTTGGTCAACTATCAGACTATGATGAGAGCTATGAGGATCAGCCAATGAATGGTACAACAACCTGCCTTTGGAAATAGCTCATAAATGGAAGCACCTCTCAGAGGCCCTAATAGTGTAGTATGGTTTCAATTCTGAAATAAAAACCACCATACAACATCTTGAGGTCGTCAAGCAAAGACCCAAGAAATTGTTCAAACCCTACTACAACAGGTGGATGGTGACCCAAGTGCTACTCAAGGATAAGCTTAGTCTGTTTGAGATGATTGTAAAGCTATTGGTCGGGGCATTTCCAGTCTACCGATAGAGGCTCGGGACCAACACTTTCACTTCTTACAATGAGGTTTTCGAGAAAGCTAAAAAGCTTGAGTGGATAGAATCCTTGGACACACCCATGAGCACTAATGCGAAAAGGTGACTATTGGGAAAGAAGACCCTCCACATGTGGAGCATGAGGATGTTAATGATGTAATAATTAGTTAACAAACTCTGTCAATGAGGCTTTTGAATCTTCTAATGCTTCAAACTTTGCTTTCTTGTTTGATATTCTTTCGGATGACATCACACATTCTTGTGAACATGAGCATAATGTTTTTAGCATGCATGAAACATCATCACATGAAATTAATTTGGGTATTAATGAATCCCCTATAATGATTTCAAATGATTTGAATCTTGATAAAAAAAATGAGAGATAACATAGGTACTTAGACAACATGAGATAGCTTTTTCCTAGTCCTATGAAAACATACTAGAAGGTCGATAGAAAGATCGTCACACACAAAATCTCCACTGACCATTAAGTCAGTCAAACAGAAGATGAAATGATTGAAACCAAAATGGGCCGGAAGAGTCAAGATAGAGGCAACAAAGCAAATCAAAGCTAAGTTCCCCAAAGCAGTTAAACACTCGATAGGTTGGTCAACATGATGCCAGTGCCGTAGACACAACAAAGGAGTCAAACATTTCAATGTGTCATCGAATTTATCAAGCTGCTCATCACCATTTATAGGCCTATCATCACACTATTGAAGGAGTACCAACAGACAATGCATGTTTGCGTTCGATGGAATCAAGCTATGTCTGATGTAGGTTTTGAAGCCTTCCATCCTCGACCAATCACTCATTCCCTATTTGGTTATTAAGAAATCAGGGAGAGCAATTGAAAAGGCGAATATCAAGCATCATCGCTCATCACTGTGTATACCTCAAGCTAACATAGCGGTAAGAGCAGCCAACAAATTAGTTAGAAAATGCTGAACGAATAAGCTGCTAAAGTAATGAATAAACCAAGATAGGCTCAAACGCTATTACGTCTAAGTGAAAGAAATAAATCATGTAAAAAGCAGTACAAAAAGTAATTAGCCTGTCAATTAGCACTATGCTAGTTGAGCAAAAATTAGGGCATCTTTTCAAAACAAAAAAAGAATAGTCCGTAGATTTGAAAACCCAAAAAAGTCCGCTCAGGCAAAACTTAGGACATCGAGAGAAAAGCAAACACATTGATTAGAAAACCTGAAAGGGTTAGTCAATGGCAGGAGTCAAATCATTTGAAACATTCATACCCTTGTTAAATTCATCAATGAATTATCATTCTTGTTGAATCTTTATGTATATGTTTATCTTGATTGTTTGCATGCCAATAGTAGAATATCACAAGTAAGCATCCCATCACATCATGGTTCAATAAAAACATAAAAAAATAATAAATAAAAGATAAAAAATGAGTCTGCTGGATTGAAAACCTGAAAGGGCGGTCCAGGAAAAAATTAAGACTGGGTTTGATAGACTGAAAACCCGTAAGGGCTGTCTATGCAGAAATTAGAACCAAAGAAATATCAAATTCATCATCTCCTCCTCGGAATGGCACAAAGAATCATCTGTCTCCTCTAGATATTAGGATGAATATCTTCAAACTTCCCTCGCAAAGAGGATTGCCACAACAAAAGCTTCCAAGCTCTCCTTATCAGCTTCAAAGTGAGCATCACCAACATGGTTCAAGATCAACATTAACATCATTGGCACCATACCAAAGAAGGAAATGAGCATAAAAAAGTCAATGACTCATCCTAATCCTCTTCAAATCAAACTCAGGCTTTGAACTTGACTCTGATTCATCCATAAAATCGAACTTTGACTCGGACCCATGTCCATCATCACTTCAAAGAAACCATGTATACAAAACTCAACCATCGACAAAAAGGCAACCATGGAATGCCCAATGAGATGAATCCTGGGGGCACTCATGCACCAGCATAAGAGGGAATCAATTTGGAAAGGCCCCTCATGCAATGAAGCTTCTGCTATCAACTGGGCCAATACTCCAAAGCCCACAATGCCTGCAACAAACAAACATACATCATATGATAAATATTGTTCATACATAAAGTCATTCATACATGCATACGCATCATGTCACTTATAGGTCAAGGCGATGCTAATCTAAGGCAATGCCATTCCAATGAGAAGAACACTCCACCTCCACATGAGGAGACTACAAGTATCAAGAAGATGTCGAAGTAGCACATCATTAAAATTGAGAATGACAATGGCCCAACTCAAGCCATTTCAACTTTCATCAAATTCAAGCCTTCCTAGGCCTCCTTCAAGTAGCATTACAACATCACAAAAGCCTCCCAAAACAACAGAGTGGCCATCGGGACATCCTCGAAAATCTCAAACTCAAATTTCCACATTTATCATGGGCCTGAAGAAAAATTTCTCAGAACCCTCATGTTTTAATTCTTGATTGAAGGGGAAAAAATTTTTTCTTTCAGCAACCTTAATCAAGAAATTAAAACATATGTCACAAGTATCTACTCTTAAAATTCCTCATTCTTACAGGTACCCCTTCAATTCACAAGGGGCATCTATGTTAGACTCATGGCAGTCAACGTATCATCAAAGGCATGGAGCACACGGCATTCATCCTTTCCCCAATAGTTCTAAGGGTCACAGTCAACCCAGAGGTTAACTCATAAGGGGCATACAATTCAAATAGCAACGATCAACCATCCCACAACAAATTTCGACGAAGACTTACCACAGTCGATGTATCATCAAAGGCATGGAGTATATGGCTTTCATCCTTTCCCTAGCAATTCTGAGAGTCACGATCAACCCAGAGGTCAACTCACAAGGGGTATACAATTCAGACTGCAACGATCAACCATCCCACAATGGATTTCGAGGAAGACTTATCACAATCGACATATCATCAAAGGCACGGAGAACACGGCTTTCATCCTTTCCCCAGTAGTTCTAAGGGTCACTGTCAACTCACTGTCAACTCACAAGGGGCATCCACCGCAAACTTTCTATAGTTCACGCACCCTCTAGGATTTTCTACAGTCCATAACTCTTTTCAAACATTTTACAGTCAACAGACTTTCTACAGTCCACATTCCTTTTTTAGACTTTTTACAGTTAACGGACTTTCTACAATCCAAATCTTCTTCAGACTTTTTACAGTCAAATGGACTTTCTATAGTTCGCATTCGTTTTTAGACTTTTTTTACAATCAACGGACTTTCTACAGTCCTCTTTCCTTCTAACTTTTTACAGTCAAACGAACTTTCTACAGTTCGCAAATTGCCAATTTTTTTACCGTCAACAAACTTTTTACAGTTCGCCTCTTTCTGACTTTTTACAATCAATGAACTTTTTACAATTCATAATCTCTTTACTTTCTACAGTCGGTGAACTTTCTACAGTTCACATCATTTTTGACTTTTTACAGTCAATGAGCTTTCTACAATTCTCATCCTGTCCCAGCCTATTTATAGTTAGCGGACTTCCTACGATTCACGTCATCAGTAGGCTTGCCACAGCCTGCATACGGGATTCTCAATCAAAAGAACCGAGGTGCACGATCAACGTTCTACCCCCAATGGTTCAAACGGTTATTTCCAGCCGAAGGTCAACCCTCTAGGGGTAATCATTGCCAAACGGGGTAATTCACAAGGGCCATCAAGAGACTAATCCCCAAAGAGTGCCAACCGAGACCGGGACGGTATTATCTCTAAACCTCGTTGCTCTTTCAATCATGGAACCATACTGATCTCATATCAGCAGTGATCCCACGAGGGGCAGCCTGCAAGGGAATTTTACTCCCGACTCGTGAGTTCGATGATGAAGCTGTAATTTTTTCCCTTGTTAGCTTTTCACTTTTTACAGGGTCTTGAAATCGTCTGGGAATCATCCACCCTGTTTCTTTATGCTTCCTTTCCTTAAAAAAGCCCAAGATAAAAGCCCAATCTGGCCATGCAATATCGTTAACAATATCTCAATTTCGTTAACGACATTGCATTATCGTTAATGACGTTACACTGATAGCAGAACCGGAATTGCACTTTGTGGACTTTTTCAGTCAAAAAATCAAAATTTTCTAACTTGCTCGGTTTCCATCATTGAAATACAGCTGCCACATTCCACTAAAGACTTTGGATCCCCAACATTTGCATAGGGATGAGGAATTAAGTTGAAAAAATGGAAAGAAGAAAAATCCAACATTGACTACTTTTTGGATTGAAGGGAGCCCATAAGAGCTGAGTTCAGAAGGAAGTTCTAGGAGAATGGACTCATCATTTTCTTTAGAAAAAGAAAAGAAAACCAGAAAAAAGATTTTTTACAAAAGTTTCAAAAGATTAGTGTTTTAAAGTGTTTTTAAGTTTTAAAACTCAGAGGAAGGACTTCTACCTCTTCTCTTCCTCTCTTTACAAATCATATCCTAGAAGTTTTGTTTTCCCTCAAAGAGTAGACCTCTACTCTTCATTTTCATCAAAAATCGCAAAACCGGATCAAAGAAACAAGGAGTGCTTCCCGGAGGACTTCATGGACCTTAAAGAAAGTGGATTCATGACTAAGGGGTAAACCTTTGAGTTCCTAGAGTTTGTGCTTACATTTATATGCTTTTCTTTTTAAAGTTTCGTTTTGTTTTCGGTTAATTCTGTTTTCGCAAACCAATCCATTTTCCAGAATTTTCAGTATGATTTCAAATCTTTTTAAGTATTTTATTTATATTAAAATATTCTATACATCTTGAGCTTTCCGGAATGATAAAGATCATCAAAATCGGTTAAGTATAGCAAAAGTTATGATCGTTTGAAGGTTTGGATTTTTGTTTTGCTATTTTCTGCTGTTTATGTGTGTTTTCTGCAGGTCTGGAAACTCAACGTCTGTACCGACATTACCAACATCGGTATCGACGTTACAAAAATTTTACCAACATCGGTACCGACGTTACCACTATTTTTGCAACACTGACACCGATGTTACAACACCGACGTCGACATTACCTTTTTTTTCCTCAAAAATACAAGTTGGTATATTATGCATTAATTATAAGTTAATTAAAAAAAATAATTTTTTTACATGAACATATCAAGATTAATATAATAATTTTATATTAATCTTTTGGATATATTCTGAAAGAAAATTTAAATACCGGTTTCCTCTTTACCGGTGTAAAATTATTACAGTATTTGAATTTCCTCTGAATATAAACAAAAGATAACGATTATGTTCATGGGCCTAGAATTATTTATCACTTCCATTTATTTTTATATAATTAATTTTAATTTAGGAAACCCCTGCGAAGAGAACCCCGTTCTCGAATATCCGACCCGACAAAACTCATATGCGACATTTTCATTAATAAAATGGGCAACATACTTGTATAAAAATGAATCATTTTTTATAAAGAAAACCACGAGCCTTTGTCAGCACTTTTTTGTTTAACTAGGCCACACTGGTCTTACAAATATTAAAATCAAACATACTTGGTGCATTGGCACGTATTTGTGAAAATGTTTCATACTAATCTTTGTGGATGCAGGCAGATTAGGTTAGATGTATGCCTAGGATTTTATTTTCCTTCGGGTATCGCATTTATTTTAATAAAAAACATGTATTTGTTAGATCAGTTGTATAATAGGATTTTGATGTATTCATTCCCCTAGATCTCTTGTATTTAGGCAATTTTATATTCCCCATCCCCAAAATATGTAAATAATTCCCCCTAGAATAAGCGCATTTAATTTCCTACGTGTTTACTTTCAACAACTTACTTACCTTTTTATGCATGTGTGATAAAAATAAACTGAAAATACCTAGTTTAGTTCAAATGTTATAAACATGGTTTCTCTCATAGTGTAATTTAACTCAAATGATGATGAAATAGATAACTCATCCCAAGCCCGAATCTCTATTTTGTGGTACGGATTAGGCAAACGTATCTAAGCTGTACCAAATTTTCCTGGAAGAGCTGATTAGGGTGGCGACTCTGTAACATAGACTAGGGATCTTGATCTCGAGTCTATCAAGCTTGAAAAACACTTTTTCAAACAACATTTTATCCGACCAATGAGTTAACTATAGCATTGCTCCTTTCGAAAAACCACACGCCCCATCTCACGGGGTCGGCTCCTCGCATTGACCGCGCGGGTTCGGAACGTCATCCGCTCACAAATACCCTACCGATTATCATTTCTAGTAAGTTATATGATCTGTAGGAAGAATTATTATTGGAGACAATAAAGGGTAGAATAAGAAGTATTGGATGGAAAATTTTCGATATTAGACGAATTAGCCCTACTATAGTAATGCATTCTATTAATTTGGAGAATGAAAGTAAACCTAGAATAGAAAGGAAAAGAAGATTAAATCCTCACATGAAGGAAGTTGTTAAGAAGGAAATTATTAAGTTATAAGATGCAGGAATTATCTATACGATTTCAGATAGTGAATGGGCCAGTCTTGTTCAATGTGTTTCAAAAAATGGAGGTATTACTGTTGTTCATAATGAAAAGGGTAACATAGTTCCTACAAGGACAACAATTGGGTGGAGAGTTTGCATAGATTACAGAAAATTAAATGTTGCCACTTAGAAAAACCATTTCCCTTTACCATTTATAGATCAAATGTTAGAAAGGATATCAGGTCATGCATTTTACTATTTTCTA
>CATIWQ010552502.1:0-42748 GCA_949673415.1 Euphorbia schlechtendalii | reverse complement strand
GATTCGGTTGATTCTCCATTAAGAGCAAAGGTATGCAACTAAACTATATAAATTGCACATTACTAATTTGTGGGAAATTTTGAACTTCTACTTGAAATCTTTTGCAACGTGGAATGTGGTACTCACTGCAATAGTCTTTCGCCACATAAGGTACGAACTTATTTACCAATTTATACACTTCTGTTGAATTTACCTCGAGGATAAGGCAAAAGTTAATTATTGGGGTATGATAAGTGTATAATTACACTTATTATCATATTAATTTTATACACTAAACATTATAGTTTAAGTCATTTTTATACTTCATATAAAAGATTTCACGTGGTATGCAATTGTTTTTGATGCAAATGCAGATACTAGGTAAATCTTGGGAGTAAAATGATCTAAAGTGGAATTCTATGAAAAAGTGTGAAAAAGATGCAAAACAATGTGTGGAACTTAAAAATTTAGCTCAGGATCGAAGTTGTCAAAGATCGGTGAAGTTACAAGAAGAATTCTGAAGAAAAATGCAATTCACGGTCGCGATAATCATTCGCGATCGCGATTTGTTCTTCTTCAAAATAGAAGTCTGCCAATTAAAGATTCACGGTCGTGACTTGGACGGTTTTCTGGTTTTATCTTCTTAACTACCAACCACCAGATAAGCATGATCAACCACCTTCAACCGCCATCAACTACCAACGAATAAACACCTTTTAGAAATCAACCAATCATAAAAAGGTGCTTATCCATTGTGGATTAGATTGAAGCTTCTCAACCAATCACGATGAAGTGATGCAATCATTCACCAATGGACACAACTCTTCGTATGGATAAAAGCAACCCTTAGAACTCTATAAATAGGGCTCCAAACCTTACAATTTAGTGGGAACCAAGTGTGCATCACAGTGTAATAGATCAGAGGAGAGATATAGTGTGTATAGATAGAGAATTCGCTATGTTCATAAGTGTTAGTGAGAAAATGTTTAAGTGATTTGAATCCTTGTTTCGATCACTAGATTTCTTTATATTCTCGAGTGATTGTGGTATAAGTGTACTTGCAAATCACTTATCAATAAAAGTTTTCGTTATTTAATATTCGTTTGTTCGATATTCGCAAAGAATAAAATCCTAGCGGAGGTTCTGTACTGGCCGAGACCAAATTCAAAGTAAACGTAAGAATTGCGGGAATTGACGACTCCCATTAAAGAGTGGATACAGTTTGATCAACTTTAGCTTTCACTTGCATACCTTACAACTTTGCTTTGCTTTCTACTTATACTTTCTATCTCAAAGTTTATGATATGTCTATGTGTCATAATGCGTATTTCGTGTTAAGTCTTTTATATTAATCAAGTTATATGCATTGGAGTTAATTTTAAGAGTAGTTTCGGGGTTAACAATATCGTGTATAGTCACTGGATCTGTGATATAATGCTATTTAGTGAGCCAACATTTTTAGAATGGTAACTTGCTAAATGTGGCTATGTGAGAGCAACCCATACTAAGCATAGTATTGACGTTGTCCAAGCTTATATAATTGTCTTAATTCGTTTTCTCTAGGTTTAGAAAATTTATTTCATGTGTTGCTCTGCAGCGAGTAATTGAACATCTGAGTATTTAATTTTGAGTCTGTTAGATTAGTTTACTGAATCGTAACATCTTTGTTAAACTTGCATGTTCTCTCTGCTATTCTTATTTAGTAGGGAAAATCTATATGTTTAGAATCTACATCTACTCTTCATTCTAACCCTCCTATCCAAAACTTTATATTATTTTATTTTCTTTATTTTGTCTTCCTTGATTGATCTTTAGAGTTAGTCCTTCCCTGTGGGATCTATATCTTTTAAAACTACATCGCAACTGTATACTTGTAGTTATCATCATTTTTCTATTTGATAAGAGGTACTGACAACACCTATACTTTACATGAACAAGTTTTTGGTGCCATTGATATATAGCCAAACTCTTTGCGTAAAAGTTATTAAACTTATCAGTAGTAAAGTGGTGAACAAAGATTCTATCTTTACTTTGCTTGATTTTCAATCTGGAGAAAAAGTTGAGTTCTCCCATCATTGACATTTCAAACTCACTCTTAATCTTCTTGTTGAACTCCTTGCAGAGCTTTTCATCAGTTGCTCCAAAGATAATGTCATCCATATAGATTCTGATAAGCAACACATCTTCCTTCTTTCTCCTCATAAATAGAGTCATATCTGCTTTTCCTCTTTCATAGCGTTTATTATGTAGAAAGTTAGTCAGCCTTTCATACCAAGCATGAGGTTCTTTCTTCAATCCATAGAGAGCTTTTTTAGTTTGAATACATGCTCAGGATTCTTTGCATAATCTTCAAAGCATGGAGGCAGGTGCACATACACTTCCTCTTGAATGAAGCCATTTAGGAACACACTCTTTATATCCATTTGAAATAGCTTGAAGTTCATAGGGATGCAAAAGCACAGAGGATCCTAATCGCTCCAAGTTAAGTTATAGGGGCATAAGTCTCATCATAGTCTATGCCTTCTTTCTGATTGTAACCTTTAGCAACAAGCTTGGCCTTGTTTCTAACAACAACGCCTTCTTCATCAAGCTTGTTCTTAAGAACCCATTTGGTATCAATGATTGATTTTCCTTTAGTCTTAGGAACTATATCCCAAACATCATTGCACTTGAACTAATGTAATTCATCTTGCATTGCGATCATCCAATAGTCATCTCCTTTTGCATCTTCGAACTTCTTGGGTTACATCAATGAGATGAAAGCTAGATGGCTCATCCTCCTACTGAGTTGGCCTCACATCATCACTAGTTTATGAACATCATTTATAATACTTTCAAGTGGGTGATTATGAACATCTCTTAGAAGACTCGGATCTACAATGAGAGTTCTGCACTGGGTTGTTAAGGGTATAGTTGATCTTTTTCTTTATTGAAATTGATTGAGAGATCTTCATCAGCTTCAACTTCCTTAGTTTCTGGCTCTTGTGTTGGGTTGGGAAGTATAGTGGTATGCTGAGTTGATTTCCTTGTTGGTTTACTCTATCTTCATCAAATGGTCATCTATCTACATTGTTAGTTTTATCAAAATCTACATGCGTGGACTCTTCTAATAAGCTAGTTCTCTTTACATATATTATATGTGCCCTGTTGTTAGTCGAGTAACCTAGAAAGATATCTTCATCAGCCTTTAAATCAAACTTACCTAGCTTTTCCTTGGTATTTAGAATGAAACACCTACAGCTAAATGATCTGAGATGACAAATCTTAGGCTTGTGCCCTCTCCAAAGCTCATAGGGTGTTTCTTCAAGAATAGGGCGAATTAAAACTCGATTTAAGATATAACATGTTGTGTTAACAGTTTCTCCCCAAAAGTACTTGGGTAGATTATTATCACTTAGCATGGATCGAGCCATTTCAACTATGATTCTGTATATTCTTAGTATAACCCCATTTTATTGAGGAGTATAAGGAGTAGAAAAATTATGGTCAATACCATGCGCAGAATAGAATTCTTCCAAATGAAAATTCTCAAATTCACGTCCATGATAACTTTAGATTCTACTGATTTTATTTCCTATTTCATTCATTATCCGATTAATAAGTTTAATAAAAGACTCAAAGGTTTTATCTTTGCTACTTAGCAAGACTACCCTAGTGAATCTCGTGAAGTCATCCACTACCAACAATGAGAATCTTTTCCACCCATGCTTATAGGTTGTTAGGACCAAATAGATCAAGCTCCAACTTATCTTAGTTACTACGTTGTTTACAAACCTAAAAAGACTTTTTAACTTGCTTACTAAGTTAGCAAGCTGAATAAAGCCTATCTTTCTCAAAACTAATATTGGGTAAACCCATAAGTAATTGTTTTTTGCTTAATTTGAAAAAAAATTTCATGTTTATATAACCCAACCTTCTGTGCGAAAGCCTTAAATTATCTTCCTTAGATATGAGACAAACATTAGTGGAGCCAAGTGATAAATCAATTATATGCACATTATTAATTCTAGAAGAAATGAGAATAGTTGAGTTAGTCTTAAAGTCAATGACTGAGGAACCTATCGAGTCGCAAGTAACCTTCCTACCTTTGTCACAAAGCTAGGTTACACTTAGCAAATTGAACTCAAGTCCTTTGAGTAGAGACAACTCTTTGACTGAAGGAGAAACACCATAAGTGCCGCATCCAACAATCTTGCCTTTTTGGTTATCTCAAAGATGACACTTCAATTTCTTTTGCGCTCCAATGAGATGAACTAGATTTCATCTCCCATCATATGCCTAGAGTTTCCGCTATCCAAATACCACATTCTAGTATCATGAGCGGATCTTAGGCTCACCTCCAAAATAATTATATTTTCTTAGGTACCCATTCTTTCAATCCGGGTCCTCCTTTGTTTGCAGTGGTTAGGTTACTCCAGTTATACTCATCATAGTAACCTTTTTATAACTACACATTATTGTGGCATGTCTAACAAAATATTTATAACATTGTAAAATATTGCTAGGAGCGTGTCTGCACTCGTAAACGGTCTAAGCGAACTACGTCTACCCAAAAGATTGAAAAGACTAAGTCTTCCCTTATCTCACTTAGAGGATCTAGGCAATCACCAAGTTGGGTCTGCTTATCCGCCTGGACAGATCTCGCCAGTTCAAGGACACATTTTACTTTTTCTTATTTTAGCTTTTTCTTTTCACATTATCCCTTTATTTCTCTTTTAGCTTTTCCCTTACGTCTCATCCTTAACGAGAAGAAGGGCTTAATCTTTAATTCCATCCTATGTTTCATCTCTTCTACTCCTCCTCTCATCTACCTCCTCCGCCTCTTCTTTGCCGCATCTTGACTTTGCTTATTATTCTGCTCTCTATTCACTAATATTCATATATTGAGGCTTCTTTATATTGGTCCTTAGACAGTTTGTAAAGAACTGTAGAGGGGGGTGAATGCGAATCTTGGTTACTTTTTAGGGTTTATAAAATTTTGTTTCACCAAGTTATGTTTTTATATGCGTGCTGAGTTACTATAAAAACTTTATGAACTGCTCAGCTTGGCTGAGACAGTTTATTTACAATCTCTTGTTGAGTACTTGACTCAGCTGGGATTGGTGTTTCAAGCAAAAACACTGGCACTGTTTTTCTTCAATCTCTTGTTGAGTACTCGACTCACCTAGGATTGGTTTTTCAAGCAAAAACACTTAACAGAGATAAAATGATGAATGAGTTGAGCATGGTAAAAGCGAAAAGCCAAAGTTTATAACTTCAATACTTGAATTTTATTCTGGTTCGGCCCCAAGCCTACCACCACTCCCCGGATACCTTTTCTGATATTTAATCCTAGTGTTTGTTCCTTACTTAGGTAGAGCAGCCTTTACAGCTAGTATACACAGTTATACAGAAAGTACCTTCCTTTCTAAATACCACTCAACTCAGTTTGGGTACCCTTCCCAACCTAACACTCAGATTTGAATAGAAAATTACAGACTGAATTCAACTTATAAAATGTTGAATCCTTACAATGTTAAATCTAAGTATTTCTCTCTATTACAAACAGATTTGAAATTTGTTTTTTGTTGATGGCTTGAGTTTGGAATTTCTTGAAGCTGTGAGTAATTGCGCAGAGTTTTAGCTTTAAAAGAAATTCGAGGTAATTCACCAAATTTTAACGTCTACTTCAGTCTTTTATTTATACTTGAAGCTTTGTGAAGTAGCCATTGTAAACTTTTCAAGGTTGTTGATCTTCAATTTCTCTTCTCTTCATATCTTTTGAATCTTCCCGTTGTAGATAGTTTCAAAGATATTTAGCGAAAGAAATTTGAACGTTGAGGCACAATAAAATTCTTTTATCAAAATCTACTTTGTCTTCAAGCGATTTAGTTTAAGAGAGGTGCACGAGAATGCAACATGGAATATTTAGATTGGTTGACATTGCTGACGTTGGCAGAGTCGCGTGGAGACATTCAGAAACAGCACATGTCAGAAATTCCTTTTGCCTTGGACTTTAGTGAGGAAATCCTGACATTTCATACTAAAAACCTTTTATCTTGTGAGGACCATTGGATATCTTCTTTAATTTCAACGCTTTTTATCCTGAAAAGAAACTAAAGAATATTCTATTTCTCACAGAAATTGTTAGTAGCACATGTGTCATTTAATTCTCTAAGTGTCAAAGAAATCATCTTTTAATAAATAAAAGCTAACTCAGTACAGATGAGTAGATATACTTCTAAACTATGTAGTACTCAGCACAGACTCAACTTTTTCTACTGTAAGCTGTAACTTAATTATTACTCAGCAAGCTGAGCTATTTTCCCTTAAACAAACTCAAGTCAGCTTCATTAATTAAGAGTATACTTAGTACTCAATTAATTTCACTATCATAGTCAATTTGCTATTTCCAAAACATTAAAGTACTATGAGGTACTATTAACTTGAGTTCTATAATCACCCCCATTTTGGACAAATAGTAAACCAACTAGTAGAAGAAGTTAATTGAATAAGTAATTTAGAGATATCAAGAATACCTGGAAAGCGATGTAAGACTCCCTTGTGTTGAGTGACTTTCTTAGTCAACTTGAACTCCCCCGTACTGAGTGAGTCTTCTTCAAGTTGCTCAGCTCCCCCATACTTATAGGATTTTTCTTCACTTTGAGACTTTATCTTACTTTAGCTTTTCTTCATAGTTAGTCTCTTGTATGAGTTCCTGCATAACATTTTCAATACATAAATTAAATATTCACATGACAAATATAAAGTTAAGAAGATCTTAACTTGAGGTAGGAACTTGTAGATTTTATTGATTTCAAAAATGACTTAGTTGGTACATTATTCATGTTTAGAACTAAGATTAGACTGTTAAGTCCTATTACAAGTTCTAAAAACTACAAAGTATATGGCCTATATTATTTTCTATGCGCTGTAGAGGAAGAGCCAGCAATTTTATCTTGATTAGGCTTTGGATGTTGTTATTGAGGAGGCTTATGATCAAACAGTTGCCTTGGAAGAGATTCCTTCTTAAGATTCGCCATTCGGAGAGCATCTTCAGCTACCTTCTCCCCCTTTGCTATCTGACCTTGCATAATTTGTTCACGGTAATTATTGAAGGCATCGAGGGCAGTTCTGAAGTTCTCTTGATGGCCGATGATTTGTGGGGAAATCTCTTGCTCCAGTTGCTCTAGTTGCTCTTTACCTTTAGTGGTAAGAAAATCTTGGTCTTGTCACCTCTCCAGATGGTGACATCTAGAGAGGTGCATAATCTGTTCAAACCCTTGACACACGAACTGTTGAAAGCATTGAAGAAGGCCTCAGAAGTCCATTGCAATTAGTGTAATCTTCATTTGCTCTTCCATGTCAAGAACTTTGGGTCCAATAGATGATATACACTTTTCAGTTTCATAAATATATTTTTCATCCAATTTGCTCATCTTCATCAGAGTTCCAATATGCTTCTATAGGTTTTCTACCTTTGACTTGATAACATTCAGCTTGGTATGAATGGTCATATCAATCTCAGGGCATAGAGAGTCTGTAGCAGGAAATGTTGGAGTTTGCATGTCTGGAAAACTCTTCCCCATTACAGAGATAAAGAACTTCTATGAAGAGGAAACTTTTTTTATGTGTGCTCATTGACTTCTCGCTGGATGGTGTCCAATTTGGTGTGGAGAGAGTCAAAATTTACGACAGGGGCCTTGTCCATTTTTGTTAGGATATCCTTCAACAGGTTCACCATGTCATCTTGTTTCTTGTCATGGCGCAGCAAGAACTTTGACTGGGCCTCAACCAACTTAGCGATAATGTGGCCAACATCCTTTGTGAGTTCCACCTCTTTGAGGACATTCTCGATCTTGCGATCTATCAGCCTCATAATTTTGGTCTGCTCCTCACCTAGTTAGTGAACCTATGTTACTTGAGTTGCCATATTGGTACTCAAGAGACTCAGCTGCTCAGTAGCAGCATCCAAACTACCCTTTATCTTTCTTGCAACAGTATTAGCCATTGCAGTAGACTTGGGGATAGCAGTGATTGTTGCCCCAAGCTGGGCTGTAGAATCCGTCAGACCAGTGAGAATTACAGTCATCTTATCCACCAAACTTTTAGCACTCTATTTTGCCAAGTTATTTCAAATAGCCAACAAGATACCCTAGATCCTCTCAAACTCCTCAAAGTAGAGAGATTTGCTGGGCACACTTGTGTGCTATTCAAACTCAGGAAACTTTGCCTTAGGTTTGGAGGACAAGTCCGTCAATTCTTGAGCAAGTAGCATTTTGCTTACTACTCCATCTAACTCAGTAGTTGTCTTAAGAGTAGGAAATTTCTTCCTAGCTAACTCTTTGATTTCTACTAAGAAAGATGTATCAACCAAATCCTCGCGAATTCACTCTCTGTTTGGTCAGTTGCTTCACGATCTGTAAAATTAGCCTCAGCATTTTAACCACTTGCTTTTCCCTGCTGAGCATAGTTCTCAACATTGGGAACTTCCCTAACCAGAGGGGTTAAGGGGGTAGAAGATGGGTTTGAACTATATGGTAGACCACACACCTCTCAAAGTAGGTGCAGCTAGTCACAGACCCAGTTCTTGGTAGCAGCAACTTTACTACTAGCTCGTGGCACATTATCGCTGTCCAACTCATTCCGCTTGCTACTATCTTCTGGAATAATTACGGTGTCTTTGTCACCAATTTTCGAAGCTGAGTGCCTTTTTTAGGCATGTTAAGGACGCTTCCTATCAAGCTCACACAAATGAGAGTGGATTTGCCTCTGAAATCCATCATCAGAACATCATCAAACCCTTGGATGGTGTAGAGGTTTGAGTAGAAGTCTCTAATGAGTCATGTGATAGTAGGACCTTCCATCTTCATGAAGGACCTCAAATGTTGTTGCTTGATGATCCTATGCATGGTTTTGTTTCACAGCAACCTTTCATATTCCACTTCGTAAACTGGATCAAACTCTAGATTATCAGCCCATTCCACCTTGGAGAAAAGGAATCCTTCTTGCAAAGTCAATTTTTCAGTCTTCCCTTCAGCATTCACTACAATCTTCATTGAGGTTGCACTCTTAAGTTTGAAGGTGTTTCTGGTAATCGCCATTTAAGAGTATTTGAAGAGGATTGAAAGAGAAGAGAAATTAGGGTTCGAATGCTTTAGATTTCAAATTTAGAAAGTAAGTAACCTTCTCTCTTCAACTATTCATATAGACGATTTCAACTCTCAAGGCACGTAGCGCTACCACAGATCAAGATGAAAATGAACACTAAGATGAGCATAAGATTAACCGCCTCAGTAAAACAATGAGTTTTGATAAAACAGTTCCTCTTCATACACACGTCTTTTTGAAAACGTAGAGCTTGAATTTTAACCACAAAACTATTCCTCATACCGTTGCTTTAAAATACTGACGGTGTTATCCATGTGTCTTCTCAAGGCTTGATCTCCAATACGTAGCCAAAATTTTGAGAATTTAAATGACCTTCTTCTTCTTCAACAAGGAATAGCCATACCAATTAACTGCCTCAGAACACAGAATT
The DNA here is from genome assembly GCA_949673415.1 of Euphorbia schlechtendalii. Classification (NCBI taxonomy): domain Eukaryota; kingdom Viridiplantae; phylum Streptophyta; class Magnoliopsida; order Malpighiales; family Euphorbiaceae; genus Euphorbia; species Euphorbia schlechtendalii. Next base: position 33,249 of record CATIWQ010552502.1, on the reverse strand, counting down.
GCTCCTTGGTGAAAATGTTAACGTGTTATTCCTCAGAAGGAACATACTCCATCTTGACATCTCCTTGTAGTACATGATCCCTAATGAAGTGATGTCTAATGTTGACATGCTTCATCATGCCATGCTGAACTAGATTTTTGGATAGGTCAATTGCGCTCTTGTTATCACACAACTTCGAGACAATTTGACTTTATACCATAATCTTCCAATTTATGATTGATCCATAACAGTTGTGCTACACAACTTCCTGCTACCATGTACTTAGCTTCATCTGTACTTAGCACAATAAAAGTTTGCGTCTTACTATACCATGAGACAAGACACTATTCAAGGAGATGACATCCTCCTGTTGTACTTTTCCTATCGAGCTTGTCTCTACCACAATCAGCATCTGTGAATCCCCTAGGAGTGAAATCTGAGCTGCAAGGATACCACATACCTGCTTCAATTAAGCCTTGCAAGTACTTGAGAATTCTCTTAATAGTGGCTAAATAAGATTCTCTAGGGTCAGCTTGATAACGAGCACAGTAGCACACATCATACTGAATGTCTAGCCTGCTAACGGTGAGATAAAGAAGAGAGCCAATGATTCCTCAATAGAACTTGCGATCCACATGTTTTCTAACTTCATCTTTACTCATAGTATTAGTGGCCATAGTAGTGGACATTGCCTTTGAATGTTCCATGTCAAATTTCTTCAGGACTTCTCTTGCATACTTAGCCTGACTGATGAAAATTCCATCTTCAATCTGCTTCATTTGAAGACCAAGAAAGAAATTGAGGTCTCCCATCATAGACATTTCGAAATCGCTCTTCATCTACTTACTGAAATCATTGCATAGCTTCTCATTAGTTGCTAAAAATATGATATCATCAACATATATTTTGACTAGCAACACATCTTCCTTTCTTCGGATGATAAACAGAGTCGTATTTACTTTTCCTCTTTCATAGCCTTTGTTGATCAAGAAATTGGTCAGCCTCTCATAGCAAGCTCTAAAAGCTTGTTTCAATCCATAGAGAAATTTCTTTAGTTTGAAGACATGATCAGGATTCTTTGGATCTTTAAATCCTGGAGGTTGGCAAACATAGACTTCTTGAATGATCCATTCACGAATGCGCTCTTGACATCCATTTGAAAAAATTTGAAGTTCATATGAGATGCGGATAAATTTGAAGTTCATAACATGAATTATCCTCTTTAGATATAAGACACACATTAGTGGAGCCTGGGGATAAATCAATCATATATACATTATTAATTCAAGGAGCAAAGAGAATAGTAGAATTAGTCTTACAGTCATAACATCCATTTGAAAAAATTTGAAGTTTATAACATGAATTATCCTCCTTAGATATAAGATAAAAATTAGTGGAGCTTGGGGATAAATCAATCATATATACATTATTCATTCGAGGAGCAAAGAGAATAGTAGAATCAGTCTTACAGTCAATTACTGGACATCTTACCGAGTCAAATGTAACTTTTCTTCCTTTGTCACAAAGCTGGGCTACACTAAGCAAGTTGAACTTCAAACCTTTTACAAGAGAAACCTCTTCGATTGAAGGAGAGACACCGATAGTGCCACAGCCCACAATCTTGCCTTTCTGGTTACCTCCAAAATTGACACTTCCATTTCTTTTGCACTCCAATGAGATGAACTAGCTTTCATCTCCCGTCAGGATGTACCTTAGTTTGCACATTTTTCTCTTTGTTTCGCTCAGCTTTAGAGTTAGCAGCGGATGAATTGCTCTTTGAAGTAGATGATGAGCTCTCACCCCTATCATTCTCAATCACCATGAAGCAGAGATTGACAAAGTCGGTGGCTTCTTCATTTGAAAATGAAGATTCCTTAGAGTCGCTCCATATAGAAGCAGGTACCTCATTTTTCCTATCAAACTTCTTCTTGAATCTATCCTTTTTGGATTTAGCATAGGACGATTGAAAATGACCCTTCTCGCCATAGCAAAAGCACTTGATTTCCTTATCGTGTTCCTTCTTAGGTCCTTCCTTAGCTCCACACCGGTGGTGGTTGGCTTGTTTTTATTCAGAAACTTACTCTTAGTGAATTTCCCATCTTTCTTCATAAAGCATTTGAATTTCTTAGTGAGAAGCTCCGTTCACTCATTTAAATCATCACTAGTTGATTCTTTAGATGATTCAGGTTTAAGGATAATGGCTCTGACCTCTTTCTCCTTACTTTTACTCTTTTTGGAATCATTAGTATATTTCCTTATGGACATTTCTTGAGTTAGTAAGGTGCCGATCAGCTCATCGTAGTTGTAGGTCTTTAGATCATGAGCTTCCTTGATAGCACTCTTCTATGCATCCCACTCAATAGTGAGATTTCTAAGAATCTTCTACACCATCTCCTCTTTGATGAGTTCATTGCCTAGTTTTTTCAGCTCGTTTATGATATTAATGAACCTGGTATTCATGGATTGAATACCCTCACTGGCACTTATTTGGAACAACTCATACTCGTGAAGCATGAGATTGATCTTTAACTCCTCGATTTATCAATCCCCTCGTAGGTGATCTCCAGCTTCATCTAGATTTCTTGTGTCATCTGACAGCTTGAGACCTTGCTAAACTCTATAGGATCTAGTGCATAATGTGAGTAATTGATAGCTGCCACGTTCTCTTTAAGAAGCCTTAGGTCAGGATCATCATAATCTTCTACGTCAACTAAAAAACAATCTCCATTCCGCACAATTATGGGATTTCTAGGGCCTAGCAATATTTCTAGCCATTCTTGCATGCTTTGGCATTGAATGAAGTTTTTCATGAAATTTTTTTAAAATGTGTAATCCTAGCCATCAAATAGTGGAGGCCCGGTCCTAGACATTCTTTCTTTAAAGAGTGTTGTCTTCCTTTAGTTAGAACTTAAATTATTGTAAGCCATTTGGATTTTTAACTCTTAGACAATGAGTCGAGAAGCTGAACTCTTGCTCTGATACCACTTGTTATCTGCTTAAGCTTAAATAATTGAGCAGAGGGGGTGAATGCAATTACTTGGAACTTTTTAAAATTTATAAAAATTGCTTCCAAGTTAGTTCTTAGATGCTTATTGAGATAAGTATGCTATGAGCTCTGGTAAAAAAATTATAAACTACTCAGCTTTGCTAATATAATTTATCTTCAATTTGTGCTGAGTAAACTACTCAGATTGATTGGTTTTTCAAGCAAGATATAAAAGATCAGAGAGATGATGAATGAGCAAAGCACTATAAAGGTGATAAAAGGGTAAAGAAAGATTACACCTCAGATTTTATCCTAGTTCGACCTCTAGCCTACCTCTAGTCCTCGGATTCCTTTCTGAACTTTAATCCACTAGTGATTTCTTTCCTTCCTTAGGCAGAGAAGCCTCTATAACGGGTAGACCAATTACAAAAAGTACCTTTCTTTCTAACTATCACTCAAATTCAGTTTAGGTACCCTTATTGACTCATAGATTTTGTATATAAGTTTACGAATGAAGGATTTCAACTTACAAAAAGTGTTGAATCCTTTTATAATAATAAAGATTAGCTAAACACTAAGATAATTTATTTCTCTCTATTACAAACAGATGGGAAATTAAGCGTTTGTTTTAGATTGCTTGACATTGGAATTTCTGAATGTTGTGATTGCTTGGACAATATTTTCAGCTCTTAGGAAATTCGAGGTGATTCGCCAAGTTTGAACGTCTACTTCAGTCTTATATTAATACTTGAAGGGTCAGAAGTATTTGTTGCAAACTTCTTATCCTGACTTGTTCTTCAATTTCTCTTCTTTTCATAGAATTCAAATTTACCCGTTTGAAATAGATTCTAAGACTTTAGAGATAGAGAATTTGAACATTGAAGCGTGAGATTAATATGTTAATCTTGATGTGTCAAAACTCATTTTTTCAAGCAAATCTTTTATGAGAGAGAAGCGCGTGAGATGCAACATGGAAGCTTGTGATTTGAAGATTTGTTGACATTGTAGAGAGCGCGAAGATATTGGACAAATGGTAAGATGCCTTTTACCTTAGACCCTAGTGAGGAATCTCTAACATTTCGTACTGATACCTTCTGGTTGTGAGGACCACATGAATATCCTTTTTAATTTTAGCACTTTTTAACTGAAAACATAAAAAAGAATATTCTATCTTTCACAGACATAGTTAAAAGAACAAGTGTCATAATATTCCAAGTGTCAAAGTTACTCAGCTTTTAATAAATAAAAGCTACTCAACTTCGTTGAGTTATATCTCATAAACTACGTGGTACTCAGCTTTCATAAGCTTTTCTTACTCTAAGCTATAACTTAATTAAAAGTTAGTAAATTGAGTTGTGTTTCCTTAAACAAACTCAAGCAAACTTGTTTAATTAAGATTCTACTCAATACTTAATTAATTTCACTATCCTAGAAGTTATTTTCAAAACGTGTTAAGTACTGTGAAGTACTATTAACTTGAGTTCAACATGTTTTTTTTTTCACAAAATGATTTATTACAAGGTTCAAAATAAAAGGTCTCTAAAACCATTTAATAAATTAACTAATACTTATTAATTTATGTTGATGATTTCATTGGATTTCTCCAAGATCCATAACTCTTTAATAATGAGTCGGACTTAGCCCGAATGTAGAACCCATTATTGAATTTCTGGTGGGATAGACTATCCAATCCTTTTATCAAAAAGGACTCTTGGTTGATGGGCTTTTTAGTACTTTACCCATCTATGTTCTTGGGCGTAACTGAGTTAGAACGAAAACCCATTTAGTCAAGCCACCATTTCACATGTTAGTCATACTAAGTATCCTAACCCTTTGTGTTCCATTAAGAACACAATGTGCCCTATTAAGGATGTTGCACATAGTGCTACAATGTATGGCAGAAATGTGAATCTAGGAAATACTTTTAAACGACTCAATATATAATGGTTTATTTAAGTATTGTTATCATTTATTATGAATCAAGTCAATGTAATTATTCTATATAATATATATTCATATTCTATATACAAACGAGGTTCAATGTACAAAATCATAATTTAAACAAAGTAATTGTCATACTTATATATATTAATATGAAGCATTGATCATGTCAATTATAATTATATCTATTATATTTAACCGATATACTTAGTGAAATCGCTTATTTGGGCAATTGTGACTTAAAGCCTATTAAGACCCAATGGTTTATGACCATTTTGCAAAATATACAATTTTGCTCGCTTGAATTAGGGCGTCAGTGTTAAAAAATTAAACACCCCAACTTTAACAAGTACCAGAATCTATTTGGGTTAATTTCACATTTTAAATATTTGATAAAATTAAATATTAATGCTGGAAATTAAAACTTTAACTTTTATTAATTAATTAAAATTTACAATTTTAAAATATTAGAATTTATGACACCAAATTAACAAAATAACAAGAATGATATTTTGATACAATTCGGTTTAACTGCTTTAAATTCTTAAAACGGATTTTGGATAATTTTGAATTATTAGAATTTAACTTCAAATTTTAATAAAATACAGGTTGATTTTAATAAACCATTCGCCCTAAAATATTGACCTCAGATAAATTTAAAAAACTCAATAATTTTAAAACACAACCCGCTTCATCATTTTAACAAAACGAACATATTGCCAAAAATAAATGGGGACTTCCGAACTCGCAAGCGTGCTATCCCCGTGGACAACTAACTATCCATATTGTGAACAACAAAGCTGTCCACAATGGACGTCCAAAAAGTCCAATGGATGACAAATAAGAGCTGGGCAGAATCGTTGATTATGCTCAATACTACATTTAAATTTTTTAATAATTATTTATGTTATTAAATTCAATTAATTATATTATAATAATAAATATAAATTAACAAAACCCAAATAAATATAAAATACAACTCAGTTTCAGCCATCAAAGTAAAATCAGTCAATTTTGTCAATTAATCAACTTGAAAAAAAATCACAAAAACCTCAAGAACAATTTCAAAACTTTTTCCACCGAGATGAAAACTCATTAAAATTAAAAAATTCAAAAAATATCCTCTTGATAGAACTAGGACTCATGATACTAATTGAAAGAAATTGGTATCGAAAATATAACCGTGAAGGTGGATTTACTTGTTAAAGTTTTCTAGAATTCGAATATGATCTTTTCAAGAACCATTGATATGGTTTCAAAAGCAAACAACATGTGCAGTCCTACTCGGTTTAGATTCACACAATTTATCTCCTAGCTAAAGATAGTATCTTGAGATAACACATGAATACTTGGAAAGCAAATTGAAGATCCACTGTATTTTAACACTCGGAAATTACATATTCATGTGTTAATGATTATCTCATTGTAATTGTTGTATCTTTATACTGATGTTTTTTTTATTTTTTTGTGCAAATGCGCTGACATTAAATAGAATAAAACTTCACGTTATCTCGGATGTGACTCGAACTTGGGATCTTCAAAAAAGGGTGGACCCACATGGAACCCAATGGGTGAGTGTGTGTGTGTGTGTGTAACATTGTAAAATATTGCTAGGAGCGTGTCTGCCACTAGTAAACGGTTTAGGCGGATTACGTCCGCCCAAAAAATTGAAAAGACCAAGTCTTCCCTTATCTCACTTCGTGGATGGGTCTAGGCAGCACCAAGTTGGATCAGCTTATCCGCCTAGACAAATCCCGCCAGTTCAGGGATGCATTTTACTTTTTCCTTATTTTATCTTTTTCTTTTCACATTATTCCTTTATTTCACTTTTTTCTTTTCCCTTATGTCTCATCCTTAACGAGCAGAAAGGCTTCATCTTTAATTCCATCTTGTGTTTCAGTTTTTCCTCTCCTGAACTCCTCCTCTCATCTGCCTCCTCTGCCTCTTCTTTGCCACATCTTGACTTTGCTTATTATTCTGCTCTGTAGTCACTAATATTCATATCTCGAGTTTTCTCTATGGTGGTCCTTAGACAGCTTGTAAACAACCGCAGAGGGGGGTGAATGCGAATATTGGTTACTTTTTAGGATTTATAAAATTTTATTTCGCCAAGTTAAGTTTTTATATGCATGTTGATTATGCATGCTGAGTTACTATAAACACTTTATAAACTGCTCAGCTTCGCTGGCATAGTTTATCTGCAATCTCTTGTTGAGTACTCGACTCAGCTGGGATTAGTTTTTCAAGCAAAAAAACTTAACAGAGATAAAATGATGAATGTGCTGAACATAGTAAAAGCTAAAAGCCAAAGTTTAGAACTTCAACACCTGAATTTATCCTGGTTCATCCCTGAGCCTACCTCCAGTCCCCGGATACCTTTTTCGAGCTTTAATCCACTAGTGTTCATTCATTACTTAGGCGGAGCAGCCTTTACAGTGGGTAGACACAATTTTACAAAAAGTACCTTCCTTTCTAACTACCACTCAACTCAGTTTGGGTACCCTTCCCAAACTGACACTCAGATTTGAATAGAAAATTGTGGACTAAAATCAACTTATAAAATGATTAATCCTTACAATGTTAAATCTAAGTATTTCTCTCTATTACAAACAGATTCAAAATTTGTTGTTTGCTGATTGCTTGAGTTTGGAATTTCTTGAAGCTGTAAGTAATTGCACAGAGGTTCAGCTCTAAAAGAAATTCGAGGTGATTCACCAAGTTTTAACGTCTGCTTCAGTCTTCTATTTATACTGGAATCTTTGAGAAGTAGGCGTTGCAAACTTTTCAAGGTCGCCGATCTTCAATTTCTCTTCTCTTCATATCTTTTGAATCTTCCCGTTGGAGATAGATTCTAGGACGTTTAGAGAACGAAATTTGAACGTTGAGGCACGATAAAATTCCATTGACAAAATCTTGTTTATCTTCAAGCAATTCGGTTTAAGAGAGGGGCGCGAGAATGTAACGTGGAATCTTTAGATTGGTTAATATTGCTAACGTTGGCAAAGTCGCGCGGAGACACTGAGAAACGACGCATCTTAGAAATTCCTTTTGCCTTGGACTTTAGTGAGGGAATCCCGACATTCTGTACTGACACCTTTTGTCTTGTGAGGACCATTGGAAATCTTCTTTAATTTCAGCGCTTTTTATCTTAAAAAGCAACTAAAGAATATTCTGTTTCTCACAGAAATCGTTAGTAGCCCATGTGTCATTTAATTTTCTAAGTGTCTAAGAAATCAAATTTTAATAAATAAAAGCTAACTCAACACAACTAAGTAGATATACTTCTAAACTACGTAGTACTCAGCACAAACTCAGCTTTTCCTACTCTAAGCCTTAACTTAATTAATTACTCAGCAAATTGAGTTATTTTCCCTTAAACAAACTCAAGTCAGCTTCATTAATTAAGAGTATACTTACTACTCAATTAATTTCACTATCCTAGTCAGTTTGCTATTTCTAAAATATTAAAGTATTGTGAGGTACTATTAACTTGGGTTCTACACTCTAAACTTATCTTTGTCGTCGATCTGTTATATCGAGGTTTCTCTATTGCCATTCTGCCGATCTCAAGGCTTTTCCATGTTTGAATTGCTGATCTCGAGGCTTTTCCTTCCACAAAAATTAAGCCGCCTAAAATATCTACGATTCTTGGTGCCTCTCCATTATAATGGTTGTTTCTAATTTTTTCCTCTCCAAGGAAATGAAGCATAATATAGAAAACTTACAAGAGACAATTAAGTTGTTGAAGTGTGAATTAGTATGTATCATAGTTCTTTTCTGTAAACTTGGCACTCTGAGAAATTTTAAGACTTTTATTACAATGATGTTGTTTTGAATTTTAGATATGGAATTACTAGTATTAACAAGATTCTTTTAAAATAGAGTATATGGAAAATGGAAATTGCATATATTTTCATTTTTCATGTGTCTCTCAATGTAGTGTTATTTGTATATTTCTTCTATCCTTGTGTCTGTTTGTGATAAGATTGTGCCAAGTGCTTGGTTGGTTTTTTTAATTCTATTTCTATATATTGTGGTACTATAGTGCTACTGATGTATATACTGTAAGAGAGAATATATTGATGTATATCTATTTAATATGTTTTGTGAACATCCGATATGACCTAAATAGATCATCTTCGATATCAATGATATTCTATTCTTTTTCTATCCATTTCAGGAGGAAGAAATAAAAAATGACAAGATATCGACATAAAAGTTGCTTCAGTTCAATGCAAGACATCAACGTATAAACATATTCAAAGATTTTGTTGTAGTACAGAGTTAAATAGATTCTACTAGAGTTTAGTGTTATTTAGATTTTGTTGTTATACCAACTGATTTTATTGAGCTAACTTAAACTTGTAAAAGTGATATAAAATTGGTATAATATGCAAGGTATAATGACTTGTATCTTGATATAATAGTCATTATACTTAGTAAAATAACTCTATAACCATGTACAAGGCCTTTATAATATTGTTTTTGCTGCAAAATAGAGTATTTTCTTCAAATTGTAACAAAAAAGTCATTATATTTAGGTATAATAATTTTTATACTTAGTATAATGATTTTCATACCCGGTGTGAGCACGGGATTTTTATGCCCGACTCGCAAGTTCGATGATGAAGCTATATTTTTTTCCCTTGTTAGCTTTTCACATTTTGCAGGGTGCCGAAATCGTCCAGAAATCATCTGCCTTGTTTCTTTGGGCCTTTTTTCCTTTTAGAAAGCTCAAACTAAGAAAAAGCCCTCTGCCTTGTTCTATCATTAATGATATAGATGATATCGTTCAACGATATCGTTGATATCGTTGAACGACATCACATATATCGGTAATGATATCTCGGTTACCGTAAATGATATCGAGTTGGAAGATAGACTAAAAGGCAGATCTTGCATTATTCAACGAAAAACATCCATCTCTCACCCATAATTCGGACTTTTTCTCCAAGACACCCTGTCAACATGCTGCCAACCCATTATGACCACTAGTGGGTGGAAGAAAATGATGGGAAAATGACAAAATGAGTGGGTGCAAATGGATGACTTTTGGATTGAAGGGAGTCCATAATAAGGGCTTGATTTATCAGAAAAAGGCGAGGGGGATAGAGGATGAAATTCAGAGAAAGGAGAAGAATTTCAGAAGAAGAAACTCAAGTTTTTGAAAGAAGAACAAAGCAAACAAAAACACAAAAAGGATTTTTACTAAAATTTCAAAAGGATTGGTTTTAGTATTTTCAAATTTCAAAACTCAGAGGAAGAAGGACTACTACCTCCTCTCTTCCTCTCTTGTTTACAAATCATAACTTGGAGGTTTTGCCTTCCCTCAAAGAGTACACCTCTACCCTTCACTTTCATCAAAAACAGTAAATCGGATCAAAGAAAAAAGGAGATCTTCCCGGAGGACTTCATGGACCTTGAAGAACATAGATTCATGACTACGGGGTAAGCCTCTGAGTTCCTAGAATTAGTGTTTACATTTTTATGCTTTTTGTTTTGAAGTCCCACTTTGTTTTCGATTTTTTCCATTTTTGCGCACGATTCTATTTTCTGCAATTCTCAGTATGATTTCGAATTTTTTTGGGTATTTTATTTACATAAACATATTCTACACATCTTGAGCTTTCTGGAATGATAAAGATCATCAAAATCCATTAAGTATAACAAAAGTTATGATCATTTGATATTTGGATTATAGTTTTTGCTGTTTTCTAGCTTTTTTTGCATGTTTACTGCAGGTATGGGAATGCGATATCGTTGAATGGTATTGGCTTTGGCAGAATGCTGTTTCACCTTGTTTCGCTCCATTTTGAACCGTTAAAGTCCGCAGTGACCCGTTGAGACCATACCGAGTTTGGAAATGCATCATTGGAGGTAACAAACCTCTGATTTGTATTTATTTAAGATTTATGTATGATTTATTAATGTATTCAATATGATTAATTGAAGTTCAGAATAGCAACGAAAGCGCTTCGGGTCATTCATATCGATATCGCCCTTCATAGGGAAGTCGATAACGATATGAGTGCATTGTTACCGTTGTTAACCCAAACGATGACTATATTATGCATGTTTAGCCTACATTTATTTTTCTAAATGTTGTTTTAGGTCACCCCCATGAAGGGAATGAAACGTGTTCCCGGATAACAATCCTAACCACTTTTCCATGCGGTCATTTTCACTAATAAAATTGATCAACATGTGTAAATAAAAATGAATAATTTTCATGAAACAAGAACTGCAAAATCTCCATTGTTTTTACCTCGACCACACGGGTCTTGCCAAAATCCGAATCGAACATACATGGTACACTTGGTACATATGTTCAAATATTGCGCCATATCTCATGCTAACCTTTGTGGATGCAGGATAGATGTATGTTAGGATTTAATTTCCTTCGGGTATCACTTTAGATTTCGAAATCCAATGTAATATTCATTAGATATCGATGTATTCTAGGCGATTGTATCCCTTAGATTTCGATGTATTTAGGCGATTTGTGAAACCCCAAGCCCAATGATGTAATTAATACCCCGTATAATAAGCGCATTTTATTTCCTATGTGTTTACTTTCGCAATTTACTTACCGTTTTATCCATCCACGATAAACATAAACTGAAAATATCTAGTTTAATTTGAATTTTATAAACATGGTTTCTATCATAGTGTAATTTAACTCAAATGACGACGAAATAGATAACTCATCCCGGACCCGAATCTCTGAACTATGTTATCGCTTAGGCTTAACGGATTTAGGCTATATCGAAATTTCCCGGAAGAGCTGATCCGGGTGGCAACTTTGAGTACCATAGGCTAGAGAATCTGATCTCGAATCTATTAAGCTTGAAAATCACACTTTTCAAAGCAAAACACTCTTTACTAATGTGCTTTTCCAGAAGCCCAAAATCCTTGTTTTCATGAACCCCATAAGCCATCTCATGGGGCTGGCGCCTTGCGGCGTCCGCGTGGGACCTCCGAAACGTCATCCGCTCACAGTGGTGACTCTGCTGGGGATATCTTTTTATGAACTTAAAAGTTTAAAAGATTTTTGGATGAGTATTGAAAAGTCATAAAATGAGTTAACCCACATTTAAAATGTCGAACAAAGCATATGCATTTGACGGATTAGCCATTAAGGTTAGGTTGCCCCATTTTTACCGAGAAGCTTGCGAATGTATACTTTGTGACCCCCTGGTGATCGAAGGAACTTAGCGAGTGGATCACTTGTTGCCATATCGCATGGACTCTCTTGAAAAAGGGGGAAAAGTGTATCAAAGTGCAACAAGAACCTTCTACATCAACAACCATTGACCAAGCTCATATAAGGAAACCGTAGACACTTTCCCTAGGTTTACCAAAACAAATGCATCTTTTTGTGAAGGTTCGCTCCTTAATGCTTCATAGTATTAAGATGATCCAATAATAGATATTAGGAGCCTACCCCTTATACGTGGAAGACATAAGGTTGGAAGAAATACGTTGTCTGCTATGTGCTACGTGTTCATCACATCACCACGCTTATTTTACAAAGAGCATCATGCTAACCCACAATTTGTTGCGCAGACACAAATTATACACACACATGTCATTATCTTAGTACTGTTTACCTAGAGCTAGACAGATGCAATGTGACAGCGTCACCCAAGAGTAGGGTCACCCATGTTTGTGTTCTCACACATGGATCTCTCGGAATACCTCATCCCAAAAACATAGGGTATAACACATTGTTTTACCCGAAATTGAACTCATCAAGATTGATCCATAGCCCTCAGAGGTAAAAGTGTATTATCACTTGGATGATATGCGACCATTTATGGTTTTTTTTTAGTTGGTTTGTTTCAAAAGGATTGGCAAACTTACCACCTTTCTTGCCACAATAACATCCTTTTACTCAGTACCTCATAGGGTATAACACATTGTTTTACCCGAACTCGGACTCACCGAGAGTAATCCTTGGCGATGAACTCTCAAAATTTGAAAGTGTATTATCACTTGGATGATATGCGACTTTTTTTCAATTTGTTTGTTTCAAAAGGATTGGCAAACACATACTTGCATCTCTAGGATGCAACCCCCTTTAACAAATTTGGAATGCTTATTACTACTTGAGTGGTAGGCAAACTTCACTTTTTTATTTCAAATGGATTGGCAAAACACGAGTCACACCTCAACCATAAGCCTATTACCACATGGGTAATACAGCAACCCCGGTTTGTTTCAAAAGGATTGGCAAACCACACTTACCTTCGGCAACAACTTTTTACTCATCATGGCATACTAACCTTTATATTGTAGTCATTTCATGAGCATTACATGCACTAGTCCATAATCAGTCAAGCACGCATTTCACTTCTGATAACAGAAATTATCCTTGCTTCAGTTAAATCTTGGAAGCGGTCGGGTCATCGTTTCGTTCCGATCTCTCCCATCGTGGCTCACCAAATAGAATCATTTGTAGAGGGTCTCCCACACACAGATTCCAGTGAGGATTCAAGTTCAGATTTGGGTTCAGGGTTTAGCTCAAGGTGAAGATCCGTGAACATCTCAGGGAAAATCGGTGAAATGGCAGACCAATAGAACGCATTAGGGGAACTAATCAACAAGACCAAGGTGGACCTGCTACCTCCCAGTCTACGATAGGCCAAGAAATAGCAAACTCTCTCAATGTGTTTCTTCACAGTGACCAGTTCATTATAGCTATCCAGTTCCATTCTCGCCCTAGACAGCCAGAGGGCAGGGTGTCAGACCAGGAGCCCGTCGGTAACCTCCAAGGTCCTACTACTACCACCCACCCTATGGCTGGGAGACCTGGCTTTGCCCCTCATGTGCTCCCATCTCCTAGCACCCAATTCAAAGTTGGCTAGGCAGGGCCCACATTCTCTCAGACATAGTCCCCTCCTCAATTGGGACAGCACATCTTCAGAGCAGGCCAGGCGATGAACAGTAATGGTCAGATGATAGGAGTGGCGGACCAGTTAATCGTAGAGCTGCCGGCTTAGCCCGCACAATCGAGTTACCATCAGGGGTCTCAACAACTCACAGCCACAGTAAGGCCTAGAGCACCATCTTCGGGGTTCATTCCAAATATGCAGATGTTCTATCCTCAGCCAGGAGCCTTCCTGAGTTTCCAAGCTCCACTTTACAGTTATGGTGCAAATGTCAATACTATGACCATGCAATACCAAGGTCAAATCCCGCCTCAACCAACTTAAGCAAATCCTCCCAGGGGCCCTGTATATCTCCAGGTTCTATATAATCAGTTTAATGGTTTAGCCAGGTAGGAGATAGGTTACACGGTTCCCCAACCCAGTGTGTAGGAGCAGTGGTATCAGTTCTTGGTGACCCACGCAGCACAACACCTAGGCTTCCAAGCCACCACCTATTTGGTTCCACCGACTACACCAAGTGATGAGTGGCTCCCCGAGAACTTTACCATGCCAGAGATAGTGAAATTTGTTGGGGAAAGTGATCCCCAGGCCCACTTAACTAATTACCAAATGGTAATGAGAGCCAAATGAGTCAGTGATAAAATGCTGGCAAAAATGTTCATAGTTACGTTGGCAGCCCTGGCCAATCGAAGGTACAACAATCTACCCCTGGAGGTGTCCTAAAACTGGGGGCTCCTTTCAGCAGCTTTGATAGAGGAGTACGGCTTCAATTCTCAGATGAAGGTGACCATGCAAAACTTGGAGGCTGTGAGACAGAAACCAGGGGAATTGTTTAAGCCATGCTACACCCGATGGATGGCTACACTGGTGTTGTTAAAAGATCATCTCAGTCTGCTAGAGATGATTGCAAAATTGATAGCTGGAGCCCTGCCGGAATAAAGAGAGAAGTTAGGAATGGATACCTACCCCTCTTATAACGCAATATTTGAAAAGGCCGAAAGAAAGGTATGGCTCGAATTCCTTGAGATGACACCTAGAGAACAACAAGCCAACGAGTCATGGTCCTGGAAGAATGACTTAGGGGCATCATCCTCCAACCCTACGCAGCCGAAGGGGAAGCAAGCTGATGACTACTAAAAGGTGACCATTAGGGAAGAAGACTCTCCGCATGTGGAGGATGAGGATACCAATGATGTAATATTTAGTATTTTTTTAAACTCATTTATGTTAACAAACTCTGTCAATGAGGCTTTTGAATCTTCGAATGCTTTAAACTTTGTTTACTTGCTTGATATTCTATCGATGACATCACACATTCTCATAAGGATATACATATTATTTTTAGCACATGAGACACATCATTTCATGAAGTTAATTTAGGTATAAATGGATTCCCCACAATGAATTCAAATGATTTGACTCTTGAGAGAAATTGAGAGACAAATACGCATACTTAGACAATGCGTGATAGCAATTTCCTCATCATACAAAGATGAAAGATCAATGGAAAGATCTCCAAACATGGAATGTTCACTGACTCACACAAAGATCAAAAGGATCGAAGCTAGAATAAGGCCAAAATATTGACCAAGCAAGTTGGACCAATCAACCGGCGCAATGCCACAAAGAAAGGAGTCAGATCATTGAACACGTCAACAACTCCATCACAACCAATCACAAACAACTAGCGTAACATCACAAAGAAGGAGTCATACCATTGAACATGTCAATAAGACCAAACAACCAGCGCAATACCACAAAGAAGGAGTCGGATCGTTAAACACATTAACAACTTCATCATACAAATCACCATCATTCATGGGATAATCAAGCAAGAGTCAGATCGTCGAACATGTAAATAGTTCCTTCACACGACTCATTAACATTTACGGGGCAATCATCGCACAATCAAAGGAAACATCGATGATCAAGACTTATCATCACGTACATCTCAAGCCAGCGAAGCGGCGCGAGCACCAACCAATCGGTCAAAAATGTTGAACGAGACCACAACTTAAGTCGTGGACATGAATGATGACTGATCTACCAAATCTACCAAGTCTTACACAATTGCTATCACGCATAGGTAAAAGAAATAAATCAATGAAAAACAGTACGCATAAAAAAATAAATTTGTATTTAGCCTATCAGTTAACACTCGGTTAGTTGAGCAAAAATTAAGGCCTATTTTCAAAACACAAAAAGAATGGTCCGCTGAGTTGAAAACCCAAAAAGGCCGAATCAGGCAAAACTTAGGACATCAAGAGAACCGCATTGGTTAGAAAACCTGAAACGGTTAATTAATGGCAGGAGTTAAATCATTTGAAACATTTGTACCCCTGTTAAGTTCATCAACGCATTGTCATTTTTGCTAAATCTTATATGCATATGCTTACTTTGATTGCTTGCATGTCGATGGTAAAATATTGTAACTGAACATCCAAAAAAAGAAAAAAAAGAATAATAATAAAAAAAATGAGTCTGTAGGATTGAAAACCTGAAAAGGCAGTCCAGGCAAAAGTTAAGATAAGGTTCGATAGATTGAAAACTCGTAAGGGCGGTCTATGAAGAAATTAGAACCAATATCAAATTCATCATCTCCTCCTTGAAATGTTACATGCACGGCATTACATACCTCCAACACTTCAAGCAAACGGCTTCCAAGCAATCACCACCGACACATTACGGGATCAATGACTAATCCAAACTTTTCTCAAACCAGATCCAAGCTTTGAAATCGAATCTGATTCAACGAACCCATGGTCATTACTTTAAGAAAGTCATTCATGGAATCCTCAATGGGAGAAACCTTAGGGGCAACCAAGCACCAGCATGAGGAAGGCTCTTCAATGAATGAAGTCAACAATGCCTACAACCAACAAACATGCATCATGTGATGAATATTGTTCATGCATAAAATCATGCATACTTGCATACGCATCATGTCACTTACAAGTCAAGGTGAAGCTAAACCGGGGTAACATCATCCTAGTAAACAAGAATCCCCACCGCCACATGAGGAACTTACGAATAAGACGATGGTGAATTCAAGCCTAAAGTCAATTCAAGCCTACCTAGGCCTCTTTCAAGCAGCATTGCAACATCACAAAAGCCTCCCAAAACAACAGAGTGGTCATCGGGACATCCCCGAAAATCTAGAACTCAAATTTCCACATTTGTCATGGGCTGAAGAAAAAAATTTCTCAAAACCCCAATGTTTTAATTCTTGATTGAAGGGGCAAAAATTTTTTCTCTCAGCAATCTCAATCAAGGAATTAAAACATATATCACAAGTATCTGCAAATAAAATTCCTCATTCTTGTAGATACCCCTTCAACTCACAAGGGGCATCTGGTTCAGATCGCAATGGTCAACCATCCTACAGCGGATTTCAACGGAGACACACAGCAGTTGACGTATCATCAATGGCATAGAGCACATGGCTTTCATCCTTTCCCCAGCAGTTCCGAGGGGCACATTCAACCTACGGTCAACTCACAAGGGGCATCCATTGCAGACTTTCTACACTCTAAATTCTTTCATACTTTTTACAGTCCAAATCTTATTCAGGCTTTTTATCTTTCATCTTGACTTTTTATAATCATCTGAACTTTTTACAGTTCAAAAATCCTAACTTTTTACATTCATTCGAACTTTCTATAGTTCAAAACCCTAACTTTTTACAGTCATCTGAACTTTTTACAATTCAAAATCCTAACTTTTTACGGTCATATGAACTTTTTACAATTCAAAATCTTGACTTTTTACAGTCATATGAACTTTTTACAGTATTAAAATCTTGACTTTTTACAGTCATCCGAACTTTCTACAGTTCAAAAATCATGACTTTTTACAGTCATCTGAACTTTTTACAGTTCAAAATCTTGACTTTTTACAGTCATCCGAACTTTTTACAGTTCAAAATCCTGACTTTTTACAGTCATCTGAACTTTCTACAGTTCAAAAATTTTAACTTTTTACAATCATCCGAACTTTTTACAATTCAAAATCCTAACTTTTAATAATCATCTGAACTTTTTACACTTCAAAATCCAGACTTTTTATAGTCATCCGAACTTTCTACAATTCACACCTTATCCCGGCCTTCTCACGGTTAGTGGATTTTCTATGGTCCACATCATCAGTAGGCTTTTCACAACCTACACACGGGATTCTCAACCAGGAGAACGGAGGCACACGGTCAACATTTTCTCCCCAACGGTTTCAGCGATATCATTCATCCGAAGGTCAATCTCTTGGGGCATTCATCGCCAAGTAGGCAATTCGCAAGGGGCACAGAGAGGCCAATCCCCGACAACGCTACACCAAGATGAAAGCTTCCCTCCATCATCCCTAAAAAGTGCCAACCGTGACCGGGCAAGTATTATCTCTAAAAACCCCTGCTCTTTCAATCATGGGACCATATTGATCTCATATCACCAGTGATCCTACGAGGGGTAGCCTGTGAGCATAGGATTTTTATTCCCGACTCGCGAGTTCGATGATGAAGCTATATTTTTTCCCTTGTTAGCTTTTCACAATTTGTAGGGTCCCGAAATCGTCTGAAAATCATCTACCTTGTTTCTTTGGGCCTTTTTTCCTTTTAAAAAGCTCAAATATATCGTTAATGTAATTGACGATATCATTCAACGATATCGTTGATATCGTTGAACGACATCATAGATATCGGTAACGATATCACCAATATCGTTCAACGATATATCAGTTACCATTAATGATATCGAGTAAGTAGATAGACTAAAAAGCAGATCTTGCATTATTCAACGAAAAACCTCCATCCCTCACCCATAATTTGGACTTTTTCTCCAAGACACCCTATCAACATGCTGCCAACCCATTATGACCACTAGTGGGTGGAAGAAAATGATGGGAAAATGACAAAATGAATGGGTGCAAGTGGATGAATTTTGGATTAAAGGGAGTCCATAATAAGGGCTTGATTTGTCAGCAAAAGGCGAGGGGGACAGAGGATGAAATTCAGAGAAAGGAGAAGAGTTTCAGAAGAAGAAACTCAAGTTTTTGAAAGAAAAACAAAGCAAACAAAAACACAAAAAGGATTTTTACTTTAATTTCAAAAGGATTGGTTTTAGTATTTTCAAATTTCAAAACTCAGAGGAAGAAGGACTACTACCTCCTCTCTTCCTCTCTTTTTTACAAATCATAACTTGGAGGTTCTGCCTTCCCTCAAAGAGTACACTTCTACCCTTCACTTTTGTCAAAAATCGTACATTGGATCAAAGAAATAAGGAGAGCTTCCCGGAGGACTTCATGGACCTTGAAGAATGTGGATTCATGACTATGGGGTAAGCCTCTGAGTTCCTAGAGTCAGTGCTTACATTTTTATGCTATATGTTTTGAAGTCCCGTTTTGTTTTTGGTTTTTTCCATTTTTACGCACCATTCTATTTTCTACAATTTTTAGTATGATTTCGAATCTGTTTGGGTATTTTATTTACATAAACATATTCTAAACATCTTGATCTTTCTAGAATGATAAAGATCATCAAAATCCATTAAGTATAGCAAAATTTATGATCATTTGAAGTTTGGATTATCGTTTTTGCTATTTTCTGCTGTTTTTGCATGTTTACTGCAGGTCTGGGAATGTGATAATGTTGAATGATATCATGACATTGTTGAACGATATCGCAATATCATTGAACTAGCAGAATGCTGTTTCGCCTTGCTTCGCTCCTTTTTGAACCGTTTAAGTCCGTAATGACCAGTTGAGACCATCTTGAGTTTGGAAATGCATCATTAGGGGTAACAAACCTCTAATTTGTAATTATTTAAGATTTATGTATGATTTATTAATGTATTTAATATGATTAATTGAAGTTCAGAATAGCAGTGGAAGCGCTTCGGGTCATTCATATCGATATCGCCCTTCACAGGGAAGTCGATAACCATATGCGTGACATTGTTACTGTTGTTAACCCAAACGATAACTATATTATGCATGTTTGGCCTAGATTTATTTTTCTAAATGTTGTTTTAGGTCACCCCCATGAAGGGAATGAAACGTGTTCCCTGATAACAATCCTAACCACTTTGCCATGCGGTCATTTTCACTAATAAAATTGATCAACATGTGTGTAAATAAAAATGAACAATTTTCATGAAACAAAAACTCCAAAATCTCCGTTGTTTTTACCTCGACCGCACGGGTCTTGCCAAAATCCAAATCGAATATACATGGTACACTTGCTACATATGTGCAAATATTACGTCATATCTTGTGCTAACCTTTGTGGATGCAGGATAGATGTATGTTAGGATTTAATTTCCTTCAAGTATCGCTTTCGATTTCAAAATCCAATGTAATATTCATTAGATATCGATGTATTCTAGGCAATTGTATCCCTTAGATTTCGATGTATTTAGGCGATTTGTAAAACCCCAAGCCCAATGATGTAATTAATACCCCGTAGAATATGAACATTTAATTTCCTACATGTTTACTTTCCACAATTTACTTACCATTTTATGCATGCGTGATAAAACATAAAATGAAAATATCTATTTTAATTCGAATATTATAAACGTGGTTTCTATCATAGTGTAATTTAACTCAAATGATGACAAAATAGATAACTCATCCCTGACCTGAATCTCTGAACTATGGTATCGCTTAGGCTTAACGGGTCTAGGCTGTACCGAAATTTCTCGGAAGAGCTAATCCGGGTGGTGACTCTGAGTACCATAGGCTAGAGGTTCTGATCTCGAGTCTATTAAGCTTGAAAATCACACTTTTCAAAGCAAAACACTTTTTTCCAATGTGCTTTTCCAAAAGCCCAAAATCCTTGTTTTTGAAAACCCCAAACCCCATCTCACGGGGCCGGCTCCTCGTGGCGTTTGCACGGGACCTCTAGAATGTTGTCCGCTCACACCCGGTATAACAACTTAATTAAATTTTGTATATTATACCATGAATAATGACTATTATACATGGTATAATGACGTATACATTAGATTTGATATAATTGTTCTTTTACCATATATAAGGTCTTCATTATATGGGTTTTGCTATACATATTTAGTATTATCTTCAAAGATAAGACTCTAATAGCTCGTATACCATGTATAACTTCTCGTATACCAAGTGTAACAACTATTATACCATGTATAATGTCATCATAAAATTGTTTTTATTGTGAAATCGAGTATGGTATTTGAGTTACTATACCTGCTTTAAAATTGTTAGAATTGTTATAATATAGCTAATATAATAGTCAATATAGCTAGTATAATAGCTCCTTTGCCAGGTATAAGGCATTCATAATATAGTTTTTGGTGTAAACTTGAGTATTGTCTTCAAATATAAGAATGCAATAGCTTTTATACTAGGAGGTATAACAACTTGTATACTAGGTATAACAACTCTTATACCAAGTATAACAACTATTATACTAAGTATAATGCCTTCGTATAATGGTTTTTAGTACGACATTGAGTAAGGTATAATATTATACCTAAGCCATGCAAATATAAAAGGAAGGGAAATGAGAAAATAGAAACTTAAAAATGGGAAAAGCGAGCATATTTTATTTTTATGGCAATAAAAACAAAAATATTTTTCCCAAACAAGAGATTTACTTGTATTTCTATTGGTCCAAAATAGCTTAATATAAACAACAGGGGGGGGGAATGCTTTACTTAGTTCTTTTTAGATTTTATAAAAATTCTTTTCTAATTTTAGTTTTTAGATGCGTGCTAAGTGAAATGAGTTGAGCTGGGTCTAAAAATTATAAACTACTCAGCTTTGCTAGCATGTTTTATCTTTAATCATTGCTGTGTACTTTACTCAGCTCGGACTTGGTTTTCAAGCAACACTTATGAAATGAGAGAATGATGAATGAGATAAAGCTATAAAGACAAGTGACAAAGATTAGAAACTTAACACCTGAGATTTTATCCTGGTTCGACCCCTAGCCTACCTCTAGTCCCTGGATTCCTTTCCAAGTTTTAATCCACTAGTGTTTTCCTTTCCTTAGGCGAAGAAGCCTTTACAATGGGTAGAAATAATTATAAAAAGTACATTTCTTTCTAACTACAACTCAAACACAGTTTGGGTACCCTTCCCAAACTATCAATTAGGTTTTCGTAAGGAAAATGCGAATAAAGGATTTCAAATTATAGAATACGTTGAATCCCTTACAATGTTAAATCTTAAGTGATTACTCTCTATTACAAATAGATTGGAAGATTTGTGTTTGTTTTGATTACTTGATTTGGAATTTCTGAAAGCTGGGAATATTTGAACAGAGATTCAGCTCTATACGAAATTCGAGGTGATTCACCAAGTTTGAACATCTACTTCAGTATTCTAATTATAGTTGAAGTTCTTGAAGGTAACTGTTGTAAACTTCTCATCCTAACATAGTCTTCAATTTCTCTTCTCTTTAAATCTTTTAAAATTTTCTCGTTTGAAACAAATTCCAAAACATTTAGAGATAGAGATTTCGAACATTGAGGCACGAGATTAATCTATTAATCAGAGTGCGTCAAAAACTCATTTCTTTCAAGCAATCCATTCTGATAGAGAGGTGCGCAAGATACAACATGGAATTTTATGATTCATTGATATGCTAACATTGTAGAGAGGCGCAGATAAATTAAGAAAATGGCACATATCAGAGGATTCCTTTTGTCTTGGACTTTAATGAGGAATCTCCAACATTCTTTTTTAACACCTTTTCGTTGTGAGGACCACTTGAATATCTTCTTTAATTTCAGTTCCTTTTCTCCTAAAAACATCAAAAGAATATGTCATTCCTCACGGAAACTATAAACCGCATTTGTGTCATAAAATTCTCTAAGTGTCAAAATTACTTCGCTTTTATAAATAAAAGCTAACTTAGCTTCATTGTGTCTATATCTTGTAAACTATGTAATACTAGGCTAACTCAACTTTTCTTACTCTAAGTCATAAATTAATCAATCACTCCGTAAACTGAGTTATTTTCCCTTAAACAAACTCAAGTAAACTTGATTAATTAAAAGTCTACTTAGTACTCAATTAATTTCACCATCCTAGACAGTTTGTTATTTTTAAAACGTTTAAGTACTATGAAGTACTATTAACTTAGGTTCAACAATCTCCCCCATTTTTTAACAAATAACAAACCAGGTAGTGGGAGAAATTAATTGAATAAATAGTTTAAAGATATAGGAATACTTGATAGATGATGAAAGACTCCCCCATGTTGAGTGAACTCCTTGGTCAGTGTGGACTCCCCCATACTAAGAGGATTCTCTTCATTCAGCTTAGCACCCCCATACTTAGAGGAATTTTCTTCGATTTGGGACTTTGTCTTACTTCAGCTTTTCTTTGAGGTTGGTCTTTGTATTTATTTGTACATCGGTTTATAGAAGAAATAATAACCATACAAAATAGATAAGAAGTTAAGAAGCTCTTAACTTTGATAGACAGAAACTTGTATTTTTTTCATTAATAACAAAATTCTTAGTCAGTACACAAATCGTGTTCTGAACTAAGTTTACATTTTAAGCCCTATTACACATCTAGCCTATACTACAACTATTTATGTGGCTGAGTATAACACTATCCAGAGCATTTGGAATGATTGTTGTGCTGGTACGATTGACTTTGTTGTTGTTGATGATGTTGAGACCGATGCTAGGACTGGTGATGAGGTTGCTTTGGCAAAGATGACTTGTTGAAATTAGCAGTTCTGAGAGCATCTTCACCTACCTTCTCTCCCTTTGTTATTTATTCTTTCATGATTTGTTCAAGGAAAACATTGAAGGAGTCTAAAGCAGAATGAAAATCCTCATGCTTTCCAATGATAAATGGAGAAATCTCTTGCTCAAGAATCCCTTTTCCCTTTGTAGTTAGGAATTCTTAATCGTTTAGATTAATGAGAAGCAAGTGATGGCACCAGGAGAGATGTGCAATTTATTCGAAACCTTAGCAAGCAAACTATTGAAAGCACTATAACAGAGCTCTGAAATCCGAGGTAGATAATGCAATCTTCAGCTTCACTTCCATATCAAGGATTCTAGGGTGTATTAATGATATAGATCTAGTAGTGAAGTCAATATCCCTTACATCATGCACCCTAGTTGTCACCAATTAATCTACATGTTTCTGCATATCCTCAATTCTTCCCTTAATGATATTTAGCTTTTTGTACAATGAGAGACCGTTGTCCGGGTCTAGGGACTTAGTAGGATCAGGGAAAATCTGGCTGATAACCTTAAAGATTACCTTTTGCACCTTCTTGATAGAATCATCTGTGTTATCATTGACTTCTTTGCATACAACGTTGAATTTATCAGTAAGGGCATCAATATTCAACATAGGCTTGTCAGCTTTCTTTACCACATCATCAACAGTCTTAATCACCCGATCCAACTTTTTGTCATAATTTACCATTAGCTTGGACATGCTCTTTAACACCTTTTCCATGTTGTGTCCTATGTCCTTAGTAACTTTGACTTCTTTCAGCACGTTGTTTACCTTGTTGTCAGTGACATTCTTTATTTTGGCTTGTTCTTCACCAAACTTATGAAACTATTTAGCCTGAGTTACCATTGTGGCATTCAAGATTCTCCGCAGCTTAGTAGTAGTATCAACACTACACTTTATCTTTCTTGTTATAGCATTAGTGAGAGTAGTAGACATGAGGATAGATGTGACAGCTATGCTGAGTTGGGTTGTAGAATAAGATAAGCTGGTTAAGATTAAGGCCATCTTATCCACTAAGCTTTTGGCACTCTCTTTCATCAAGTGGTTGCGAATCATGAACAAGCTTCCTTGAATCTTTTCAAACTCTTCAAAGTAGATTGATTCAAAGGGATACTTGAGTGTTCATTGAACTCAGGTTGCTTACCCTTAGCCTTCGCGGACAAGTCCTCCAGCTCTTGAGATAATAGAACTTTACTTACTACTCCATTCAACTCAACATCAGATTTGAGTGTTGGGAATTTCTTCCTTGCTAACTCTCTTATCTGAGTTAAGATGGCTAAATTAGCCAAGTCCTCTTGGACTAGCTTGCTGCTGGAGGGAGGTACTTCATTGGCTATAAAATTTGCGTTAGTACCTTCCTCGCTTGCTTTTTCCATGTTGAGCAGAGTTCTCAGCTTTAGGAACTTCTTTAATGAGAGTGATTAAAGGGGTAGTGGGTGGTTGTGAAGAAAGGTTAGATTCAGAAGTTTATACATTTAAAAAAAGTAGAGGTTGGTTTAGGTTTTACAAGAGATGGAATTATGGAGGTTTGAGTAGGAGAAGGAAGAGGAGAAAAAGAATCTTGGGTTTGGTTAGGAGAAGAAGGGATATTTACTAGGGAATTTACAGTATTTACAGTTTGAGAGGGAGAATTTACAGAAGGAATAGGAATTTCAGAATTTATAGGGATTGAAGGATTTATACGTGAAGAGAATTTAGGATTTATAGAAGAAATTGGAGAAGGATTTAAGATTATCTCTAGTTTAGCTATTTGACCCTAGGATGGGTCAGCTTGAGGTACTTCAAATTGAGTTGGAAGTGTCTCAGCCTGAGTGAAGGGGTTGGGATGCTGGAATCAGGAAGAGTAGATTCTTCTTGATTAGGGATTTCTATGGATTCACCAACATCCTCATCACTTCTCACCACTTGAATGTTTTTCTTCAATGGGTGATTGGTGGTAGTGCGCTTACGCTGGGTGCCTTTAGCTTTTATAATTACTTCTTCAACGTGAGTGGTAACTCTAGGACTGATGGTTTCAAGGTCCTCTTCGCATTTCTTATAGTCCCCTTGGCCTTCATCCTCTTTAGTGACAACTAACTTGCGCTTCCTTTAGAGTAAATTTTCTTCTTCCTCTAAGGCATCCTCATCTTCCTCAACTTGCTACTTCGCCTTAGCTTCCCTTTGAGCATGGGTTTTTACCTTCATTTGCTTCCATTACCTTGTTGGGGGCTGGGCAGGCGTATCTCCTACCCTTATTTTTGTGGGGCTTTTTATTTCCCTTAAAGAAGTAACTCTAGGTTTTGGAGAGGTGGGAGCAGCGATGGTTGAAATTTGTTCCAGCTTGGTTGAAAGTGGAACATTATCATTAGTGTCCTCACTGTTTTCCTCAAAATTCAGCATAAACCCACATTTATCCTTCTTTAAGACATCTTTAGGAAACACTGTTGGTTTTGCCTTGGCCTTCCTCTTCACATCCTGGGCCTTTATGTATCTTGTGTTGACTTGGTTGTGGAGAAGCTTGCTGAAATGAAGCATTGTCACCATCTTCTTTAATGGGATCACTTTCTCTCCCAGACCACCAACAAAGGAAGAGATGTCCATATTCACAACTTACATCAAGGCTGTGATAAGGTAACCGTAATGGTAGATAGTAGTAACTTTGGTTAAATGATGAAGAATCATCAGTGGCCAATTAAGTTCTTTACCGTCTACCATTTGGTAGACCACACACCTTTCAAAATATGTGTAGCTTGAGAGGGAGTTAGCCTTTAGCAGTAGCAACTTCACAATGAGCTCATGACAAGCCCTAGTTGCCCAACTCATTCTTGAGGTTAAATCTCACCAGATCCATAATCAGTCGGAAGTTCCTAATCTTCTAAAACTGCTACAGCATCCTCATCTCCATTCTTCCTCAGCTGAGTTCCCTTGCATGGTATATTAAGGATACTTCCTAATAACCTAGAGCATATGAAGGGGGAATTCCCTTCAATTTCCACCAAAAGCACATCATTATACCCTTGAATGGTATAAAGATTTTCGAAGAAGCTTCTAATTAAGCCAATGATGGCTGGTCCTTCCAATTATAGAAATTGGCTGAGATTTTACTGCTTAATCACCTTGTGGAGGATCTTGTTCTTCCGTAAGCCCTGAAATTCTACTTCATACCCCATTCTACCTTAGTAAACAATGTTCCATAGGGGAAAGTGATTTTCTCCTGCTTTCCATCTATATTCACATAGATACTCCTCTCGGAATTGCCCTGAAGAATGAAGGTTGTTCTAGTTTTCTCTATTTGAGATGAAAGGTTTTTGAGAAGAGAAAAGAGATTAAGGTTCTTTTACGGTTGAAATGATTGAGATTTCAGAAATGTAAGTAACTTCTCTCTTCAACACTTGTAGCTTTAATAGACCTCTTCAACTTTGATGTAAAATGTGGTGCTTGCAAAATAGAAGATCAAAATCAACGATAAGATTAACACTTAATTAACTGACATAGTAAAAGGGTGAGTTTTGCAATTAGACAGTTCCAATCCAAAAACATCCTTTGAATAAAGCGGGTTTTTGATTTTTAACGGTGAAATTGAATCTCACAATGTTACTTTAAATTATAAATGGTGTTAAATACGTGTTACCTCATTTGGCTGAGTTAGGATTTGATTTCCAACACTTAGCCAAATTTCTTGATTTTTCTTCAAATGGGGTTTGCCATGCTAATAAGCTATCTTAGAGCATTGAACTACTCCTTGGCTAATGGTTTGGTGAATATGTTAGCTCGATGTTCTCGGAAGGAACATACTCTAGTTTGATATCTCCTCTTAGCACATGATCCCTTATGAAGTGATGTCTTATATTGACATGCTTCATCCTACCATGTTGAACTAGATTATTGGATAGGTCAATTGCACTTTTGTTAACACACATAAATTCAAGGCATATTCACTTTATACCATAATCCTTCGGTTGTTGCTTAATCCATAGCAATTGTGCTACGCAACTTCTTGCCACCATGTACTAAGCTTCAGCCATACTCAGCGCAACAGAAGTTTGCTTCTTACTATACCATGAGATAAGTCATTCTCTAAGGACATGACCTTTTCCTATGGTGTTTTTCCTGTCGAGCTTATCTCTACCATAGTTAGCATCTGTGAACCTTCTAGGAGTGAAATTTGAGTTGTTGGATACCGAAGCCCTTCATCAAGTAAACCTTGCAAGTATCGGAGAATTCTCTTAACTGTTGCTAAGTGAGATTCTCTGGGGTCAACTTGATAACATGCGCAATAGCACACAACATACTGAATGTCTGGCCTACTAGCTATTAAATGAAGAAGAGAGCTAATAATACCTATGTATAACTTACTATCTACCGGCATACCAACTTCATCCTTACTTAAGATAGTATCAATAGCCATGGGAGTGGATGTTGGCTTCAAATACTCCATATTAAACTTCTTCAGGACTTCTTTGGCATACTTTTCTTGGCTGATGTATATCCCATCTTAACTCTGCTTGATTTGAAGTCCAAGGAAAAAATTGAGCTCTCCTATCATAGACATTTCAAATTCACCCTTCATCTGCTTACTGAACTCCTTGAGCAGCTTCTCATCAGTTAGTCCAAAAATGATGTCATCAACATAGATTTGGACTAGCAACACATCTTCTCTTCTTCACTAGATAAATAGAGTCATATTTGCTTTCCCTCTTGCATAGCCTTTGTTGATTAGGAAATTGGTCAAAATCTCATACCAAGCTCTTGGAGCTTGCTTTAATCCGTAAAGAGCTTTTTTCAGTTTGAAGAAGTGCTCAGGATTCTTCAGATCTTCAAAGCCTGGAGGTTGGCACACATAAATTTCCTCTTGAATGAATCCATTCAGGAATATTCTTTTGACACCCATTTGAAACAATTTGAAGTTCATATGGAATGAGAAAGCATACAGGATTTGAATAGCTTCAAACCAAGCTACAGGAGCATAAGTCTCATCATAATCGATGCCTTCTTATTGATTGTAGCCTTGAGCAACAAGCTTGGCCTTGTTCTTGACAACAATGCAATATTCATCATGCTTGTTCTTGAAAACCCATTTGATGCTGGCTTAGGAACTAGATCCCAGACAATATTGCACTTGAATTGCTCTAGCTCCTCTTAAATTGCGATCATCAAATAATCATCTCCTTTTGCACCTTCGAACTTCTTAGGTTCAATTAATGAGATGAAAGCTAGATGGCTCATCATTCTACTAAGCTGACCTCGCATCATCACTGGATTATGAACATCATCAACAATACTTTCGATAGGGTGATTGCAATGAGTTCTAATCTCTCTTGGCAGACTTAGATCTACTATTAGAGGTTATGTATTTGGTTGTTAAGGTTGAGGTTGATCTTCACCTTCGTTGAAGTTGATAAAAAGATCGTCATCTTCTTTGACTTCCTCAGCTTCAAGTTCTTTGTGTTGGATTGAGCAGCATAGAAAGTGGTATGTTGAGTGGATTATCTTGTTGAGCTAATCCTTCATCTTCATCAAATGAACATCTAACTAGATTGTTAGTTTTATCAAAATCTACATGCATAGACTCCTCTAATAGGCTTGCTCTCTTGACATATATTCTATATGCCTTGCTGTTAGTTGAGTATCCCAAAAAGATACCTTCATCAGCCTTTGGATCAAACATACCTAGCTACTTTTTGGCGTTAAGAATAAATCACTTACAACCAAATGATCTGAGATGACCAATCTTAGGCTTGCGCCCTCACCAAAGCTCATAGGGTGTCTTCTCAAGAATTGGGCGAATTAAAATCTGTTTCAAGATATAACAGGCTATGTTAATAGCTTCTCCCCGAAAGCACTTTGGTAGATTGTTATCACTCAACATGGATCGAACCATCTCAACTATGGTTTTGTTCTACCTTTCTAGAACTAATGTGTTAAGGAGTACAAGGAGTAGAAAAATTATGCTCAATACCATGTGCTAAACAGAATTCTTCGAAATGGGAATTCTTGAATTCACGTCCGTGATCACTTCGGATTCTACTGATTTTAGTTTCTATTTCATTCATTATCCGATTATTGATTTTGATAAAAGATTTAAAAGTTTCATCTTTACTACAGAGCAAGATTACCCAAGTGAATCTCGTGAATTCATCCACAACCACAACGAGATTCTTTTTCCACCCATGCTCATAGGCTAAATTGGGTCGAAAAGATCAAGGTGGAGGAGCTCCAATGGTCTCTTAGTTACTACATTGTTAATTGATCTAAATGATTTCTTAAACTTGCTCAGTGTGAGCATGGGATTTTGTACCAGTTCGCGCATTCGATGATGTTGGCTTTTTGGATTTTAATCCTAGAATTACACAATTTTCAATTATCTGGAGATCACCAAATGGGAGTGCTCCTCGTCTCTAATTTTGTTTTTAATGACTTAAATTGAAAAAATTAGAGTTTAATAAAATTAAGCAAAAAAATATTTTTTAAAATCAATTAAAAATACAAAAAAAGTACAAAATCATAAAATACCGAAAATGGGGACCTGCCTCTCTAGAAGTCTGGCAAGGCTTGCTCACCAGAATTTCTAGTGAGGCTTGCCTCACTTGAATTTCTGGCGAGCCTCGCCAGAATTTCTTTCCATTTTTTATTTTTAGGATTTTCCCCTATAAATATTTGGGGAATTTTTGGTAATCAGGATCGGAAATTTTCAGCAGAAACAGACAACAGAAAAACACTCTGATTTTCTACAATTTTTTTGGATTGAATGCACTTTTTAATTCGACTATTTCTTCAAGTACTAAAAACTCAAAAGATGATGAGGATTACTCCTAAAGGTCAAGCGGGTATTTCGAAGTGGATATGCTCCGTAAGGGTAAGCCTCTGAGTTCTTAGAGCTGCTATTTCGTGTTCATTGTATTTTTCTCTACTTTATTTTACATGTGGACCTAGAGGTTATTTTACTTTTTTTTTATTATGTCAATATAGTTGTAATAATTCCTCTTCTTCTTTTATATCTTTTATTTTAATGGGGATATCTATTAGAATACCCCCACGAAGGGAATAAAAATCTTTTCCTGGATAATAGCCCTCACATCTTTACCATGCGAGTATCTTCATTAATTAAAATGAGCAACCAACGTGTAAATAAAAATGAACCTTTTTATGTCTAAATAAGAACTTTTAATTATCATTTGTTTTAATTAGGTCTCATGGGCCTCACCAAAATCTAACCGATCATATGAGTAAATGTTGTGATATATCTTGTGCTAACCTTTGTGGATGCAGGTAGATTAGGATTATATAGGGTTTTATTTTCCTTCGGGTATCGCATTTCAATTATTTTTGGGAAATGTAATTAATAGATTAGGTGGGCGGTTGCATCCCTCAAGATTTTGTAATTTTTAATCTTTACTTTTCCTCATTTATTTACTGCTTTATGTATGAATTTTTCGATTTTTTTAAATATACTTGAATCATGCGTTATAACTCGAAAACAAAATAAATGCGAATATGGACAATTAAGATATACGATTTTCTGTAGATGTAATATAATGTGATCAAATAAAAAATAAGCAACTTATCCCGAACCCGAATCTTTGTGTCTTAATGGGCCGTCCCCTGGATGTTAAGCCTCACAGGACTCTAATTCCTAGAAGAGCTAATCTAGGTGGAGACTTTACACTAAGAGATGGCGGATTCAGGTTAAACCGATCTAAAAATGTTTTCTCTTTCTCAATGAAACTTCCCAAGTCCATGGCCTGGTACATTTTTTATTTTCACTTAAACACCCCGGTGGACCGCGCCTCTCATTTCATGCTCTCTTGGCCCATCGCTCCATGTCATCCGCTCATAGTGGCAACTCCGCTGGGGAATTTTTTCTAAAAACTTGTTTTAAGGTTTTGGATTTTGGATAAGTGCCTAAAATTATTGATCACATTATTTCGTAGTTTCTTTATTTTGACATATTCATAAATTTACATTGTAATAGAAGGGATTAGCCCATAAGTCTAAGGTACCCCTATTACCACGAAGCTTTCTCTTGTACTAATCTGCCTCCCTGAGAAAAGATAATACCTAAGTGGGTGGAGCACTTATTGCCATATCGCATGTACCTCCATCGTTAGAAGCTATTTGGGGAGAGGCTTGGAGTGTATTTTAGTGCAACAAGAACCTTCTACATTAACAACCCATTTTACAAACCTCATGTAAATAAGCCGTATGCATTTTCCCTAGGGTGTTACCCAACAAACGACCATGCATTATAATTTCCTGTAAGTGCGCTTCTTAGAACCCTCATGGTACTAAGATGAACCAAACTTAGGATAGAGACTAGCCAAAAACCCTACATGCGGGAGTTGTATGGTTGGAAGTTGGATATTATGTGCTATGTGTTTTCCGCTTTATGATTTATTATGCATTGTACAAATGTGCCATGCTAACCATGAATCTTAATGCAGACACTTGAAAGCACACAATCATGATATTAAAATCAAATTAAACGGACATGTCTTGTTATCATTAACATGATGCCAATTTGGTGTCAATCATACTTAGGATTTAGTTGACACTCGAGGATGTGTCACCCTAGGACAACATGAAACCAATTAGGATCATGTAACATCACCTACCCATTTTTCAGCTTGACATCCACATGATGTGCGACTCTTAAGACAAACCTACCCAAAGTTTTGCATGATGCCCACTTGGAATTCGATTCACAACCCTTACGGGGTGATTATATACACCAAAAGCATAAATGAGGCAAAACACAAACCATGTCCTCCCACATTAAAGGATATCCTAGTTGATGTCCTAACCTAAGCCCACACGGGGTGAACTTACTTCAAAAACTTACCTTACCCTTATTCGAGGTGTCCACTCACCCAAACTATCCGCCCATGAAGGGCAATAATTCATGCATCACCGCATACCTTTCTTATAATGATGCTCACATCATCATCTGAGACCATGCCCTAATTGGGCAAAAAGAGCCAAAACATTCATTTAAATGCTACATACGGTAGTTATTTTCATACATTTCGAACCACTTTTCATTAAGGTATGTCACACCGCTTACCCGAAAATAATTAGACATCTTCATGAGATCTAGTCACATCACTAGATCTCAAATTTTTTACCTATTACCACACAGGTAATCAAGTCACTTCATCACATCATTCCTATCACACTACCCCATGGGCAGAGTGTAGATCTCGAATCCACCGCATATTTATTAACTCATTCTTATCACCTGTACTAATGATTTTGCTTATTTTGATTGATTTCTATTTCCCATCATGGCACGTTAACCCTTTATGTACGCAGCCATAACATTAACATTTCACGCATCAATCAGGCATCATGAATTAATATGCATACCTTGACGTTCTTCCTGTGTACTTCAGCCAGGAAAATGCTTGTCTATCAAATGGCTTAGAATAGGGCTTCTCACCGTCTAATCCACATCTTTCCAATGATGGCCACTCTAGAAGGGGTTCCGTATACAGTGTCTAGTGAAGACTCAGGTTCGGATTTAGAATAATGTACTCCATGCAGTTTCGGTAATATGGCCAACCTACAGGAAGAGAATGTGGTAGAGGAACAGAATCTTGGGGCGGTGTGAGCACGGGATTTTGTACCAGCTCGCGCGTTCTATGATGACGGCTTTTCGGGAAATTTATCCTCGAATAACACAATTTTCGACCATCCGACGATCTTCACATGGGAATCCTCCTCGGACGTTTTATATTATTTAAC